>CP106726.1:6683259-6704933 GCA_025506655.1 Gossypium rotundifolium
GGGCCTTGTAAGGTGGCGCCAGGGGAGTGTAAAGGGGGCCTAGGTTTGAGCAGCAAAGGAAACATTTTGGAGTTTTATTTTGCAGCAAGGAGAGGCAGTGTTGGACGGCACAAGGACACTTCACAGATGAAGTGTAGATTGAGTCAAAAGCTTAAGGATTCGGCTAAGTAAGAGTGAAAAGGGGGATTGAATGGAGAGAGGGAGAGTTGGCCGGCCAAGGGACTTCTTGGATGACAAATTCGGTCACCAAAATCCCTTAAGCCGAATTTGTGGTTAAGCCTCACCAACACTTTTCTTTTTCTTTTCTTCCTCTCAATTCTTTCTTCTTCTTCTTCTCACTCTAGCGAATCATAATTGAGCCTCCATATCATTCTTTTCTTCTTTTCTCACAATCTCTCTGTTAATCAAAAGTCGAATATCATTTATCCTTCTCCTATCCTCTCTTTTCTTTGTTGGCGAATCTCCATTGTTTTCCTAAAGCCATTGCGAAATCTTTCAACCTCATCCCTTCTCGGTTTTGGCGAATATCAACCAAGTAGAGATCTCTTGATCTCTTCTCAAATCGGTTTGGAATAGGTAAGTGCATATGACCGAATCTCCACTATTCTTCCTTATTTCCTCTCTGTCGACATGTGTAGAACAAAAGCCAAAATTTGGCATTTGTCTTGACTTCTAATCAACCATGCAATCGATTTTTTAGGATTTTTGGGATTTTGAAGCAGTAGATCGGGAGCATCTTTTCCCTGCCAATAGTTTTTGGTAAGTCAGTGGTAAGGGTTCTAGTGATTCAGATCTGTTTCTTATTCGTTCAAAAGCCGAAAACTAACCGATTGAGTGTTCTAGTGTTTAGCCGATTGTAAGGGAGGGGATCATCATGAAGTTTCGGGATTTGGTTAGTAACCAAATCGGCAGCAAGGTAAGGATTTTGGTTGCAATAACCCTTCGGGATTTGACTGTTTAGCCGAATGGCTTTTTGCTAATATGCTTAGTGTGGGCCAAATGTAAGAGAAAGGGATCTAGTGCGTTAGATCGGGATCTTCGGGATTTTGATTAGATCTACGAATAATCAGGTGTGTAGCCCTACACTAATTCCCCTTAGGTTGATAATATTAGGTATGTGTTAATGAAAAATATGGAAATATGGCTAAGGGTACCATTCAATGGTACGAGTGCATTCAGGTATGTTACCCCTTAACACTTGTAAATAATGTTTAATAACATTGATGTGAAATTCCATTATGATTTTGGGGTTAGGTAAATTGCATGAAAAATAGCATGTTTTGTATGTTGCATGGGCATATGGGTGATTATGTGAAAGGGGAAGTGAGCTGGTGGTTCCTACCACAATATCTGGTGACTCTGCCACATTATCTGGTGACTATGTCACATAATATGAATTTGGTGACTCTGTCATATTATCTGGTGGCTATGCCACAATTATAAGGGCGATGTGCAGTTGACTGCAGTGACTGCCTTCAATGGTGTGTAGCGGATGGAGGGTCGATTTAGTAATTCCCACGGTGTGATTGGTAGGTACGGGTGATGTGTAGAGGATGTATATCTAGGTGGGTTTGGGTTGCATCATTGCTTATATTTGCTTGTATGTGATATATGACTGTTTGGGAGTCTGTGTTGGTAGTTACGCACTGAGTCTTTTGACTCACCCTTCGTGGGCTAACTTTTGCGAGATGGCTTTTCGATAAAAGGACCGGTCGGCGAGGAACTTAGTGGTGGCCATACATGCCTAAATTTTTCTTTAGTTTTCTTATCAAGTTTATTTTGGTATTTTGGGATATATTTTGATGTAATAAGGCCATTATTAACTGTTTTATTTTTATGTTTTAAATTTCTATTATGATCTGAACAACATCAATTGTTTTGAAACTCAAACACCTACGATTTTTTTTCAAGTTATCAATAATATTAAACTCTAAATTTGGGTATTTCTTTAACTTGTAACTTTTGAAATATGAAATTATCGATTTAGTACAAAATTAAATTACAACTAAATTTTAACTGGAGAACAACCCAAGTCTATTTTTTTCGAAACCACCACGATTTTCAAAATGTCATACGAGACTTAACTACGTTTTACTCAAGGAACATGCCAGATCCGTTCAGGGCTTGTGGGCCGGGTTTGGGGTGTTTCAATTTTGGTATCAGAGCTAAGTTCAAAACTCAGCCTTGAGGGCTTTTTGGGCTCAAACGTTTTCTTTATTGTGAAATTGAGTTTTACAAAAGAATGAGCAGGTTTTTCTGGCATGGCACCTGAGTCTCCGGCCCGAAGTCCACCAGGTAAGTACCCCTAACCAATGTGTGATTTGTATGTGGGTGTTATGGGGACGTAGATTAGTAGATTAGGAACTATTGAACCCTAGGATTAGCTTACTCCAACACCAAATTACATAAAATTTAAAGTCTAACCGAACAAACCTGTGAGTGAGTCACCGAGTTAAGGGTGTGGCAACCATTATGCGATGTCTAGGATTGGATTCTGGGAGCTTGGTATTTAAGCGGCCCTAGTGACTCACCTCCTCTCCGCTCAAATCCTACCTAGTGCGTAGTGACAGTTTACCCTAACCAGGAGGACTCAATCACAGGCTAAATTCAATAATTAAAACTCGAAAGGGACCAGTCACCTTGTTTTGTATAATCCTAAAGCCAAACCTTGGTTATAAAATTCCAAAGTACCTTTGATTCAAAACCCCTGATTTATAAATTGACCAAATTACCCCTAACTTGTAAAATTATCAAGCTACCCACAGTATGGAAGGTTGCCGAAGTACCCCGAATTGAAAATTTCCAAAATACCCTTATTTTGTAAAATCACTGGGAACCATATTTTACAAAATTACCAAAATACCCCTGGTTTGTAAAATTACAAAAATACCCTCAGTTTATAAAATTACTATACTACCCTCGATTCCTTTTATCAAAATATTCCTATTTTCCAAAAATACCAAAAATCCTTATTTTGCAAAATTTCAAAATACCCTGATCTGGAAAATTACCAAAATACCCTTATAGGACAAATTACGAAAATACCCCTGGGTTGGAACGAACGGAAATGTTCGAGAGATGAATGTGTGTAGTAAATACTACTGAATGAATGTGTTTTCTCTGAATTAGGGTAGAAAACTTGGAATGAAAACCCTGAAATGATCAAAAGAACTGCCCCTAAATTTCTTTACATAAAATTGTTCATGGATTAATAGTGGAACAAAAACTAATTCATAAAATTCTTAATCAGATAAATGCAACTCGGAAGGATGAGTTCTAGAGGATGTGGCCGTAATGTGCGTGGCCGTGGTAGAGGCCGAATGACCGTATCGGAACCGTTAAGTCTGGTCAAGGGTCCGAGAATGAAATACCACCACCACCAGCTGTTGGTGTTGAATATCACGATCAGACGGGGGATGATGCAGTATCGCAGGTGATGCTGCGAGTTCTTGAGAGGATGGCTGGAGCAGGTAGAGGTATGGAAGCTCGGAAGCCTGTACCTGAGCGACTCCGAGCCAATGGAGTTGAGTTTTTTCGTGGTGTATCTGGTGTGGTGCCCAATACGGCTGAGTATTGGTTAGAGGCGATAGAGCGAATTATGGATGATTTAGACCTGACTGCCGAGGAGAAACTGAAAAGGGGTAGTGTCGCTACTCCGTGATGAGTCATATCAATGGTGGCTCATGGTTTAGGATGGTGCTACAGCAGATGACCTCACTTGGGAGTATTTTAAGGCAGTATATCAGAAGAAGTATATTGGGACCATTTATATTGATGCGCAGAGGAAGGCATTTCTGAGGCTGGTTTAGGGGAATAAGTCCGTAGCGGAGTACGAGGCAGAATTTCTAAGGTTGAGCCGATATGCGCGAGGTATTGTGGCTACAGAGCATGAACGATGTGTTCGATTCGAGGACGGACTGAGGGATGACCTGAGATTGTTGATTGCTCCACAGTAGGAGAGGGAGTTTACTGTGTTGGTAGAAAAGGCTAAGGTTGCTGAAGGAGTTAAGGAGTCTGTGAGACAGAACACGGACAAGAATAGACAAAAGAGAGGTTTTAGAACATCAGGGTCATTCGGGAATGTTCAAAAGAGACCTAGAACGGATGGGTCGCGAGGTCAGCAAGTTGTTACGGAAGGACAGTACCGTACTTGTGCACAGTGTGGAAAGATGCACTTGGGAGAGTGTTGGAAGAAGACGGGAGGATATTTCAAGTGTGGGTCCAAGGATCACATGATTAGGGACTGTCCCATGAAAACAAACGGAGCCACCGAGAAGCTGTGGTCCTAATCAGTCGGAAGAGAAGGACGGACCACCAGCGGTCGTGGTCGTGGTGCAGATGAGGTAATAGTTCTGGAAGAGATCGGGGAACATCGAGTAGAGGTGTTGGTAACACGGAGGCGAGACAGCCGGGTCTAGTGTATGCAGTTCATCGGAGAGAGAATGGTGATGCACCTGATGTCATAACGGGTATGTTCCTTATCTCTGGATTACCCTTTATTGCGTTGATAGATATTGGGTCAACTCATTCATACATTGCTAGTAAGGTGTTTGGAACTCTGCATGTGAACTCTGAGACTATACCTAGGAAGATAACTGTACTTAGTCCTTTAGGGCAATCAGTAGTATTAGACAAACTCTTTAGGGCAGTACCTTTGGAAGTTCAGGGGGCGCAGTTTCCAACTGACTTAATGGAGTTGCCATTTGAGGAGTTTGATCTAATCTAAGGCATGGATTAGTTAGTAAAGTACCATGTGAATGTGGATTGTGCTGCTAAGCGCATGTCGTTAAGAACTTCTGACGACAAAGAAGTTGTGGTGATGGGCGAGAGACGAAATTGCTTGTCAAATGTGGTATCTGCCCTTAAGGCAGAGAAGATGGTGAGAAAAGGATGTGTAGCTTTTCTGACGTTGATCAGTGCCTTAAGGCTAAGGAAGCAGCTGTAGGAGGAGCTAGAACAGTAAGGGAATTTGTAGATGTCTTTCCGGAGAAGCTGCCTGGGTTACCCCCGGATAGAGAGGTAGAGTTCGGAATTGACTTATTGCCGGTACAGCTCCTGTGTCAATTGCTCCGTATCGAATGGCACCAAAGGAGCTAGTAGAGCTTAAGGCCCAGATCCAAGAGTTACTCGATCGTGGGTTTATTCAACCTTGTGTGTCTCCATGGGGAGCACCGGTTCTATTTGTGAAGAAAAAGGACGGGACTATGTGCATGTGCATAGATTACCGGTAGCTGAATAAGCTGACCATCAAGAACAAGTATCCATTGCCAAGGATAGATGACTTGTTCGATCAGCTTAAGGGGGCCGCAGTATTTTCGAGGATAGATCTAAGGTCAGGATATCATCAGCTTAAGATGAAGGAGGCTGATATCCATAAGACGGCTTTCGGAGTAGGTATGGGCATTATGAGTTCTTGGTAATGCCGTTCGAATTGACAAACGCCCCAGCTGCATTCATGGACATGATGAACCGAGTTTTCCAACCCTACCTGGACCAGTTCATTGTTGTGTTCATAGACGATATCTTGGTGTATTCTAAGTCTGAGGAAGAACATGATGAGCACCTCCGAGTTGTGTTGCAAGTGTTAAGGGAAAAGAAGCTATATGCCAAGTTCAGCAAGTGTGAATTTTTGCTGAAGGAAGTTACGTTCTTAGGGCATGTGGTGTCTGCCGAAGGAATAAGGGTGGATTCTCGGAAGATTGAGGCAGTATTGGATTGGAAACCACCTAAGTCTGTGGCTGAGGTTTGTAGTTTCTTGGGGTTAGCAGGCTACTACAGGAGATTTGTTGAGGGGTTCTCGTTAATAGCAGCACCTTTGACGAAGTTGTTAAGGAAGGAGGTACCTTTCGTTTGGGCGGATAAGCAGCAGGAGAGTTGAGAAGCTTAAGAAAGTATTGATGAGGCTCTAATTTTGATTCACTGAAGCGGGGAAGGACTATGTGGTATATTGTGATGCTTCCCATACAGATTGGGATGTGTCCTTATGCAAGACGGAAAGTGGTCGCATGCGTCCTGCAATTGAGGCCACATGAGGTTAACTATCCGACGCATGATCCGGAGTTGGCGGTGGTTTTCGCTCTAAAGGTATGGAGGCACTACTTGTATGGAGAAAGGCCGGTGATCTACACGGATCACAATAGATTGAAGTATTCTTGACTCGAAGGAGCTGAATACGAGGCAGTGAGGTGGGTGGAGTTGTTGAAAGATTATGATTGCTCAATAGAGTATCACTTGGGCAAGGCGAATGTTGTGGCGGATGCCCTAAGTCAGAAAGTAGTGTCGAATTTGAGGGCGATGTTTGCACATTTGAGCCTCTATGATGATGAGAGTTTGCTGGCGGAGTTGCAAGTGAAGCCAACATGGCTAAGTTAGGTAAAGGAGAAACAATTGGTAGACGGTGAGCTAAGTACTAAGCTGCTACAAGTGCAAAATGGGGAATTGGAAAATTTCGGTGTAAACAGCGATGGAGTGTTGTGTTTTCAGGGCAAGGTCTGTATGTTGAAGGATGAGGAGTTAAGTCAGAGAATTCTTCAGGAATCGTACAGTCTTATGCTATGCATCCTAGAGGAAGTAAGTTGTACAAGGACTTACGGGAACAGTTTTGGTGGTCTGGTCTTAAGCAGGAAGTTACAGAGTTTGTAGGGAAGTGTTTAACGTGTCAGCAAGTCAAGGCTGAACGCCAAGTACCGTCAAGATTGCTTCAGCCGATAAAGATTTCGCAATGGAAGTGGGAGAGAATTACCATGGACTTCGTTAGTGGGCTTCCCCTTACGCCTACTAAGAAGGACTCGGTATGGGTGATAGTAGATCGATTGACGAAGTCTGGACATTTTATACCGGTGCGGGTTGACTATTCTCTACAGAAATTGGCAAAGTTGTATGTAGCATAAATGTGAGGCTGCACGGAGTACCGGTGTCGATTATCTCGGATAGGGATCCGAGGTTTATGTCTTGGTTTTGGAAAGCACTACATCAAGCTTTGGGCACCAAGTTAGACTTCAATACGGCATTCCATCAGCAGTCAGACGGCCAATCTGAGCGGGTAATACAAGTGTTAGAGGATATGTTGAGAGGTTGCGTGATAGACTTCAGAGGGAGTTGGGAGGAGTTCTTGCCTTTAGTAGAATTTGTGTACAATAATAGCTATTAGGCAAGCATTCGGATGGCACCGTACAAAACGCTGTATGGACGGAAGTGTCGCACTCCTACATGTTGGACAAAATTGGGAGAACGTCAGGTTTTGGGTCCAGAGATTGTGGCAGAATCCGAAGAAAAGGTTAAAGTAATTCGGACACGATTGAAGGAGGCATCTGACAGGCAAAAGTCATATGCAGATCTTAAGCGGAAGGAGATTGAGTTTGCTGTGGGAGATTATGTGTTTCTCAAAGTTTCACCGTGAAAGAAGGTGATGAGATTTGGTCGCAAGGAAAAGTTAAGTCCTAGGTTTATAGGACCTTATCAGATTCTGAAACGAGTTGGACCAGTAGCATATCAGTTAGAATTGCCTTCAGAGTTGGAACAGATACATGATGTGTTTCACATCTCGATGCTACGACGTTACTGATCGGATCTATCTCATGTGATACTGGTTGAGGAGGTAGAGCTGATACCAGATTTGTCCTATGAGGAAGAGCCGATTCAGATTCTAGAACGAGATGTGAAGTTGCTTCGGAGGAAATCGGTCCCTCTAGTCAAAGTGTTATGGCGTAACCATGGATCGGAGGAAGCTTCGTGGGAGTCAGAGGAAACAATGCGACAGCAATACCCTCACTTGTTTTAGCCAGGTAATTTCGAGGTCGAAATTATTTTAAGGGGTAGAACTGTAATATTCGAGATTTAGGGGTAATGTATTTTTACTTAATGTCTGTGATTACATGCTTGAGTATGATTTGAATGTGATTTGGGGGCTTCAGGAACCTCGAGATGTAGGTAGGAGCCTTAGAAGTTATTGGACTTTTAAGCCCAAAAAGGGGAACTAGGGGAGCTAGGCCTTAAGGAGTTTATTTTGTGGCTTAGGACACAAGAATTAACCTAGTAAGGTGGCAAGGAGGCGCCACTTAGGGCCTTGTAAGGTGATGCCACAGGGAGTGTAAAGGGGGCCTAGGTTCAAGCAGCAAAGGAAACGTTTTGGAGTTTTATTTTGCAGCAAGGAGAGGCAGTGTTGGACGGCACAAGGACACTTCACAGATGAAGTGTAGATTGAGTCAAAAGCTTAAGGATTCGTCTAAGTAAGAGTGAAAAGGGGGATTGAATGGAGAGAGGGAGAGTTGGCCGGCCAAAGGACTTCTTAGATGACAAATTCAGTCACCAAAATCCCTTAAGCCGAATTTGTGGTTAAGCCTCACCAACACTTTTCTTTTTCTTTTCTTCCTCTCAATTCTTTCTTCTTCTTCTTTCTCACTCTAGCCGAATCATAATTGAGCCTCCATATCATTCTTTTTCTTCTTTTTCTCACAATCTCTACTGTTAATCAAAAGTCGAATATCATTTATCCTTCTCCTATTCTCTCTTTTCACTGTTGGCCGAATCTTTATTGTTTTTCTAAAGCCATTGCGAAATCTTTCAACCTCATCCCCTCTCAGTTTTTGGCTGAATATCAACCAAGTAGAGATCTCTCTTGATCTCTTCTCAAATCGGTTTGGAATAGGTAAGTCTGTTATGACCGAATCTCCACTATTCTTCCTTATTTCCTCTCTGTCGACATGTGTAGAACAAAAGCCGAAATTCAACATTTGTCTTGACTTCTAATCAACCATGCAATCGGTTTCTTTTAGGATTTCTGGGATTTTAAAGCAGTAGATCGGGAGCATCTTTTCCCTGCCAATAGTTTTTGGTAAGTCAGTGGTAAGGGTTCAAATGATTCAGATCTGTTCTTTATTCGTTCAAAAGCCAAAAACTAACCGATTGAGTGTGCTAGTGTTTAGCCGATTGCAAGAGAGGGGATCATCACGAAGTTTCGAGATTTGGTTAGTAACCAAATCGGTAGCAAGGTAAGGATTTTGGTTGCAATAACCCTTCGGGATTTGACTGTTTAGCCGAATGGCTTTTTGCTAATATGCTTAGTGTGGGCCGAATGTAGGAGAAAGGGATCTAGTGCGTTAGATCGGGATCTTTGGATTTCGATTAGATCTACGAATAATCAGGTGTGTAGCCCTACACTAATTCCCCTTAGGTTGATAATATTAGGTATGTGTTAATGAAAAATATGGAAATATGGCTAAGGGTACCATTCAATGGTACGAGTGCATTCAGGTACGTTACCCCTTAACACTTGTAAATAATGTTTAATAACATTGATGTGAAATTCCGTTATGATTTTGGGGTAAGGTAAATTGCATGAAAAATAGCATGTTTTGTATGTTGCATGGGCATATGGGTGATTATGTGAAAGGGGAAGTGATCTGGTGGTTCCTACCACAATATCTAGTGACTCTGTCACATTATCTCAGTGACTATGTCACATAATATGAATCTGTGACTCTGTCACATTATCCGTGGCTATGCCACAATTATAAGGCGATGTGCGATTGATTGCAATGATGCCTTCGATGGTGTGTAGCGGATGGAGGGTCGATTTAGTAATCCCCACGGTGTGATTGGTAGGTACGGGTGATGTGTAGAGGATGGATATCTAGGTGGGTTTGTGAAACACCCCACACCCGGCCCACGAGCCTGGACCAGATCTGGTATGTTCCTCAAGTAAACTAGTTCAAATTCTTTTGTTACTTTGGGAAAAACTTGTGCGATTTTAAAGAAAATTGTTTGGGTTGGGCTTGTGTTGAAAACCAATTTGAATTTTTATATTAGAAAACCCTTTTTAATTTTAAGTGATAAAACATATAGAGCATATTTTAAAATAAAATACTTAGTCCTTAACTCAATAATTTTTAAAACACAATTAAACAACAAGCAGAAATAAAATCGTTCATCATGGCCTTGTGGCCTTATTACATCAAATCATAATTTTCAAATAATTCAAAATACTAAAATAAATTAAGAGTCCATGAAAATATAAATTTCATGTTGTGCATGGCCACCAAAAGTTCTGCCGTCTCGGTCCATCACTGTTCATCACCTGAAAAATATTCCCACAATGGGGTGAGTCAAACGGACTCAATGTGTACACGACACTAAATCATAATAGAATCAGGCATACAATAGTTACACATTCAAAACATAAAATACAAGTTATGATGCATTCCCAAACCCAGACCTAATTATCCATCCGCTACACACCCCGTACACTCGGTCACACAGTGGGACTACTAAGTCGACCCTCCTTTCACTACACACCAAATCGCGGTCTCGAGATCACCGCATTCGTGGTCTTAGGTCACCACTTTCAGATTACAGGTGGTCTTAGGTCACCACTTTTCGAGATATCACGGTCTTAGGTCACCGTGTTCGTGGTCTTAGGTCACCACATTTACTTCCCCTTTCAAAATAAACCCATATGCCCATAATAATAATATGCATAATATGCCAAAGTTCACATTCTTATCATATTCTCATGTTACAAATAACATTTTTCATATTCCTAGTAGAAGTAGGAAACGTACCTGAATACTTAGTACCATATCATGGTACTTTAGCCACTTTCATATTCTTAATATCACATATCTCAATTAAACAAGCCATGAAACATATTATAAAGTAGTGTGGGGTACACACCTGATTCGTTTAACGAAGTCCTCGAAATCCCGAAGAAAACCGATTTATAGATTTAGATCTCAAATCCTACATAAATTCATCACTTTCTATTTAAAAAGACCATTCGGCCACTAATCCAAATCCTAATAGGATTAGTATTACTTACCTTGTTGCCGAATTGAATTTAAGAATCAAATGCCGGAACTTTATATTCCTCCCTTGTGAAATCGGTTAAACACTATATTACTCCACAAGTTAGTTTTTGGCTTCTGATAATAAATCCAAACATTTAAAATAGGCCTTTGGCCGAATGTCTTAAACACATACCTTGTGATCTCAAAAAGTACCCTTGGCTATGGAGATGTTGAAACCTACATGATATTTGTTAGATCCACTTCTAACACTTAAAACAAAGCCTTTGGATCTTATAGTTTCTTACCATAAATCCTTGTATCCCAAAATTCTCTTCCTGATTTGTCGAAATTCGTTAGATCTGAAATCCCGAAATTCCTCCTTTAATATTCGGCCAAGAGACAACCAAAAGGGTGGGTTCTAAATCTTGATTAAAAGAGATTGAACAACAAGAATCCATTGTTCTTACCTTAACACCACAATGACGGCACCCTTGTTTGAAGCCACAAAGATTCGGCTATGGAGACTTAGACAGGGATCAAAGAGATTTCGATTTTGACAAGAGAAGAGAAGAAGAAGAAAAGATGGATTTTTGCTTAAGGAAAATTTCGACAGAGAAAGAGTGGGCTAGGGAATTTTCGGCAATCACTTAGAAAAGATGGAAGAATGGCCTCACTTCTCCTCCCTTAGCCGAATTTACCAGGCTAGAGTCCCCTACTTGGCCACCACTCTTCCTTTGTGATAATATTATCCTTTAATTATCACCCTTTTTAATCAAATATTTATGAAAATAAAAGACCTCCTTTCTAGAAGCATGTCTCATCCACCTCGGTCTTCCGGGAGCAAAATAAAACCTCCTTTATTTGCTTCCCGGTGACTTAAACCTGTGCCCATTCCTCTTGCATATGGTGCCATTTCCATAGGCCCTAAGTGACATCTTTAGGCCACTTTTCCAAGCTTTGTTTGTGTGTCAAATTTCACATACTTTTTCTTTTAAGGCCACCTTGCCTTAATTTCCCTTTAAAACTTAAAACTCGTCATTTCTAGGTCATTTCTAAGTTTCCAAAATTTTCGATCGGCTCTGTAAACTTGACATTTCCTTACATTTCCAAGTTTCCAAAATGTTCACTTTCCTATCTCGCTTAGGTTTCCAAAATGTTCACTTTCCTATTTCACTTAGGTTTCCAAATGTTCACTTTCCTATTTTGCTTAGGTTTCCAAAATGTTTACTTTCCTATTTTACTTAGGTTTCCAAAATATCAACTTTCCTCTTTTTAACGTAACATTCCCATACATTCTCGTGTTTCCAAAATATTCAAAATATATTCATAACGATAAGACATGTCATTATGTACAATTAAACCGAAAATGCATAGGCCCTTTTCGGGATGTTACAATTCTACCCCTTAAAATTATTTCGTCATCAAAATTTCCTAGCTAAAATAATTGAGGTATTGCTGTCACATTGCCTCCTCTGGTTCCCATGAAGCTTCCTCCGATCCATGATTGCGCCATAACACTTTGACAAGAGGCTGACTTCCTCAGTAGCACTTTCACATCACGCTCCAACATCCGAATCGGCTCTTCCTCGTAGGATAAGTCGGCCTTAGCTCTACTTCTTCAACAGTACCATATGAGATGGATCGATCGGAGCGACGTAGCATGGATACATGGAATACGTCGTGCATCTGCGAGCAACTCGGTGGCAACTCCAATTGGTATGCCACTTGGTCCAACTCGCCGAAGACTCGATGGGGCCCTATAAACCTTGGGCTTAGCTTCCCTTGACATGAACCTCATAACCTTCTTCTAAGGTGAGACCTTTAAAACACTTGATCTCCCACTTCAAACTCTATCTCCTTCCGTCTAAGGTGCTGCGATGACTTACGCCTATCGAGGCTTCCTTTAATCGTGCCACGATTATCTCAACCTTTTCTTCAATTTCTGCCACTAACTCTGGACCCAAAACTCGACGTTCTCCTAACTCAGTCCAACAAGTAGGAGTTCGACACTTTCGACCATACAATGCTTCATATGGTGCCATCCGAATGCTAGCTCGATAGTCATTGTTGTAGGCGAACTCAACTAAAGACAATAGTCTTCCCAACTTCCTCGGAAATCCATCACACAGCCTCTCAACATATCCTCCAACACTTGTATAACCCGTTCAGACTGCCCGTCCGATTGTGGATGAAAAGCCGTAGTGAAGACCAACTTAGTGCCTAAAGCTTGATGAAGTGCCTTCCAAAATCGAGACATGAACCTTGGGTCTCTATCGGAGATGATCGATACCGGTACTCTATGTAACCTCACGATTTTCGCCATATATAACTTGGCTAACTTTTGAAGAGAATTGTCCACTCTTACCGGGATGAAGTGTGCGGACTTGGTCAAACGATCCACTATCACCCATACCGAGTCCTTCTTAGTAGGCGTAAGGGGAAGCCCACTAATGAAGTCCATGGTAATTCTCTCCCACTTCCATTGCAGAATTTCGATTGGTTGAAGCAATCCTGATGGGACTTGGTGTTCATGTCAGGCATTTCCCCACTAATTCGGTCACTTCCCGCTTAAGATCAGACCACCAAAATTGTTCCTTTAGATCTCTATACAGCTTAATGCCTCCGGGATGCATAGCATAAGGGCTACTATGCGCCTCCCGAAGAATCATTTGTCTTAACTCCTTGTCGCTCGGCATACAGACTTTACCTTTGTAGCACAATACTCCTTCATTATTAATGCCATAATCCTTTAACTCTCAAATCCTGTACTTGTCTGTAACTTAGCACTTAGGTCCTTATCACCAATTATCCCTCTTTCACTTCCTTCAGCCATGTGGGCTTGACTTGCAACTCTGCCAACAAGCTTCCATCATCATACAGACTTAAGTGAGCGAACAAAGCCCTTAGATCCGACACAACCTTCCTACTTAGGGCATCGGCTACCACATTCGCCTTGCCGGATGATATTCTATCGAACAATCGTAGTCCTTCAACAATTCCACCCACCTTCGTTGCCTCAAGTTCAACTCCTTCCGAGTCAACAAGTACTTAAGACTTTGTGTGCGTGTAGATAAGTGACCTTTCTCCATAAAGGTAGTGCCTCAAAACCTTAAGGCGAAAACCACTGCTGCCGGCCCAAGTCATGAGTTGGGTAGTTAACCTCATGAGGCCTTAACTTCGAGACGATAGCGACCACTTTTCCATCTTGCATTAGCACACGACCTAACCCGTGTCTGAGCGTCACAAGATTACCACAAAATCTTTTCCGCCTCAAATTTGAATTAACCTGGAGCTTCGTCAACACCTTTTTAAGCTTTTCAAAGCTCTCCTGTTGCTTATCCGTCCATTCAAAGGGTACTTTATTCCTCGAAACTTTGTCAAAGCGCGCTATTGACGAGAACCCTTCCACGAACCTTCGTAATAGCTCGCCAAACCTAAGAAACTTGGATCTCACCAGCACCTAGGTGGTTTCCAATCCAACAACGCTTGATTTTCCTAGGATCCACTCTTATTCCTTCTCGGATACCACATGTCCTAGAATACCACCTCCTAAGCCAAAATTCACACTTGCTGAATTGACATGAGCTTCTTCTCCTTAACATTTGTAGCACAACTCTGAGATGCTCATCATGCTCCTCCTCCGACTTGAGTATACCAAAATATCGTCGATGAACACAACGACGAACCTATCCAAGTAGGGTTGGAAAACACGATTCATCATATCCATGAACGCGGTGGGCGTTCGTCAATCCAAACAGCATCACCACAAACTCAAAATGGCAGTATCTTGTCCTAAAAGCGATCTTATGGATATCGGCCTTCTTCACCTTTAAGCGATGATATCCCGACCTTAAGTCGATCTTTGAAAATCTGCGGCCCCCTCGGTGATCAAACAAGTCATCGATCCTTGGCAAAGGATACTTGTTCTTAATGGTCACTTATTCAACTCGATGTAGTCTATGTACATCCGTATAGTTCCGTCCTTCTTCTTTACAAAGCAGATCGGTGCTCCCCATGGAGACACACTTTGGGTCGAATGAACCACGATCCAACAACTCTTGGATTTGAGCCTTGAGCTCAACTAACTCCTTTGGCGCCATTCGGTATGGAGCGATTGACACAAGAGCCATTCCCGGTAACAAATCTATTCCAAATTCCACCTCCTTATCTGGGGGTATTCCTGGTAATTCCTCCGGAAATACATCTTCAAAGTCCTTTACCGTTCTCACTCCACTAACACCTTCTTCCTTTCCACCTAGCGCCTTATTTAAAGCTAAGAATGCCTTGCACCCTTTCCTAACCATTTTCTCTTTCCTTCATAGCTGAAACTACGTTAGACGGTAGTTCCTCCTTTCTCCGATCATTACTACTACTTCATCCTCCGGGGTCCTTAGTTCCATTCGTTTAGTCGCACAATCTAACACGGCTCGGTGCTCTACTATCCAATCCATACCAAGTATGAGCTCAAACTCTCCAAAGGGTAGTTCCATTAAGTCGGCCCAGAAGTTTACTCCCTGAATCTCTAAGGGTACATTCCGAAAGATCTTATCAACCACTACAGTTTGGCCTAATGGGCTTCCTACAGTCATCTGCCTATCAGAAAGTTCAGAGTCTAGGCCTAGTGTGTCCACTATACTACATGTAACATAGGAATGGGTCGAGCCCACATCAATTAGAGCAAAATAGGGCTTGTCAAAAATAAAGAACGTACCGATTATAACATCCGGTGCGTCTCCATCCTCCCTCCGGTGAATCGCATAAACCAAACCCGATTGCCTTGCCTCAGTATTAGCAGCACCTCTGCCCTGTGTTCCACGGCCTCTGTCAGCACCATTTCCTCGATTATTTGAACCACGACCTCGTTGAGGCTGCGGTCCTCCTCTACCAGCCTGACTAACATTTTGAGCCGCTAGTCGGCTTTCCTCTGTGTTCTTGGGGCAATTCTTGACCACATGGTCCTTGGACCCACACCTAAAACATCCTCCAATTTTCTCCAGCACTCTCCTAGGTGCTTCTTTCCACACACATCACAAGGTCGACATCGCCCTTCCGATCCAAATAGCGACCTCGACATGACCCATCAACTCTAGGCCTCTTATGGACCTTTCCAGATGACCCAAAACCTCTTTTGGGCCTATTCCTATCCATAGCCTGCTTTGTAGAATCCTTGATTCCCTCGGCCACCTTGGCCTTTTCTACCAAAGTAAAGAACTCCCGTTCCTGATGCGGTGCTATCAACAGTCTCAGTCATCCCTTAGCCCGTCCTCAAAACGAACACAGCGCTCATGCTCAGTTGCCACTACACCTCGAGCATAACGGCTCAACCTTAAAAATTCTGCCTCATACTCTGCCACAGACTTGTTCCCTTGAACCAGCCCCAGAAAAGCTTTCCTTTACTCATCAGTATACCTAGTTCCCACATACTTCTTCTGATAAGCTTCCTTAACGTACTCCGTGTCGATCCTCACCGTGGCACCATCCGAGCAGTTAACCACCAGCGATACGCTTCATCGCGTAGCGATTGCCACCATTCCTTTAACTTTTCCTCGGGGTCGATCAAGCTCATCCATGATGCGCTCAATTGCTTCCAACCAATTTCTAATTTGTCTGGGTGCTACTTCGAACACTCCACAAAATATTTCACTCCATTAGCTCGGAGCCATTCGAGCCTGAACTTTTGATTTCCGAATTTCCTCCTCGCACCACCACCAATTCCAATACTCAGCATATAGCCTTTGTGACAACATCTTCCCCGTCGAGCTTTCGCTCAACACCCTGGTGGGGGTGGTGGTGGCGGTGGTATCTCATTGTCAAACCCTTGACCCGATCTAACGGGTTCTGACACAGTCATCCTTCCTCTACCTCATCCACGACGACCACGTCCTCTAGAGCTCATTTCTAGTGTCGTGATCTAATTAAGAAGTTTTATGAATTAGTACTTTTGTTTCACTTGTTTACCCGCGAAGGAGTTTTATGAAAAAGAATTTAGGAGTGGTTCTTTCGTATTCATACATGCACACAGTCTTTTCATTCATTCATCCATCCACCAAACAGATTATGAACTTTCGTTCATTCAGAGAAATGTTGTAGTTTTTCATTGTTGTTGTTTTCCACTACCCAGAGTATTTTCGTAATTTTATCCTCTGAGGGTATTTTGTAATTTTCATAAATCGAGGTAAATTTGTAAATCGGGATATTTTAAAAGTTGTAAAACTTTGAGGGTTCTTTTGAGAATTGCATTTTCCAAAACTGTGATGTTGCAAAAATTTTAGAAATCAGGGTTATTTTGGTAATTTTGTAAGTTTGGGGTAATTTTGTAATTTTCCAAAATCAAGGTTTTTTTTTTTTTGATATTTTGCAAATTAGAGTTGTTGAATGTTTATAAAATAATGAAATTTTGATAGAACTGTTGAGTAGTTGGTCATTTTATAAACCAAGGGCATTTTGGTAATTTTACCACTAAGGGCATTTTTGTAATTTCGTAAAGCAAATTTTTTTCGGAAAATTTTGTAAAGATGGTTTTCACGAATTTAAAAGAAAGTTTTAAGAGTTTTAAAACTAGGGTTTTGTTGTTTTTATAAAACACGGCTAGTTCCCTTTCGGGTTTTAGTCATTGTGTTTAGCTTATGATGAGCCCTCTTGGTCGTGGTGAACCAAAGCTACACACCGGCGCAGATTAGTGGAGAGGAGGTGAGTCACTGGATCGCTTAAATACCAAGCTCCCAACGAAACCATTCCTAGACATGCATGAGGTTGCCACACCAATGAGCCCTCCAGGTTAGGTTGAGCAGAAGCTACGCACTGGTAGGATTCTGCAAGAGGAGGTGAGTCACTAGGACGCTTAAAAACCGAGCTCTTCCGGATCCAATCCTAGACATGCTATGAGGGGTTACCACACCCTAACTCAGTGACTTAGCCATAGGTTTGTTGAGTGCATTAAGTCTTATGTATTTGTGTTTGAGTAGGCTAGTCCTAGGGTTCAAGTTCCTATCATGCTATTCTACATTCCATGCCTTTTCTACCCTTCTAATATTCATAACATAATTCACATAATCACCCAAATAGTTAGGGGTACTTACCTGGTGGACTGCGGGTCGGAGACTTAGGTGCCATGCCAGAAAACCTGTTTATTTCATAAAATATTTTCAAAAACTCATTTGGGCTTGCTTTGAAAACGTTTTGGGCCTTAGCCCACAGGCCAAGAGTTTTAAAACTGGGCTCTGATACCAAATTGAAACACCCCACACCTGGCCCATGAGCTTGGACCGGATCTGGTATGTTCCTCAAGTAAACCGATTCAAATTCTTTTGTTACTTTGTGAAAAAATTGTGCGATTTTAAAGAAAATTGTTTGGGTTGGGCTTGTGTTGAAAACCAATTTGAATTTTTATATTAGAAAACCCTTTTAATTTTAAGTGATAAAACATATAGAGTATATTTTAAAATAAAATACTTAGTCCTTAACTCAATCAAAATTTTTAAAACACAATTAAACAACAAGCGAAATAAAATCGTTCATCATGGCCTTGTGGCCTTATTACATCAAATCATAATTTTCAAATAATTCAAAATACTAAAATAAATTAAGAGTCCATGAAAATATAAATTTCATGTTGTGCATGGCCACCACAAGTTCTGCCGTCCGGTCCATCACTATTCATCACTGAAAAATATTCCCTACAACGGGTGAGTCAAGCGGACTCAATGTGTACACGACACTAAATCATAATAGAATCGGGCATACAATAGTTACACATTCAAAACATAAAATACAAGTTATGATGCATTCCCAAACCTGACCTAATTATCCATCCGCTACACACCCCGTACTGCCGGTCACAAGTCGTGGGGACTACTAAGTCGACCCTCCTTTCGCTACACACCAAATCGCGGTCTTAGATTACCGCATTCGTGGTCTTAGGTCACCACTTTCAGATTACTGCGGTCTTAGGTCACCGCGTTCGTGGTCTTAGGTCACCACATTTACTTCCCCTTTCAAAATAAACCCATATGCCCATAATAATAATATGCATAATATGCCAAAGTTCACATTCTTATCATATTCTCATGTTACAAATAACATTTTTCATATTCCTAGTAGAAGTAGGAAACGTACCATGGTACTTTAGCCACTTTCATATTCTTAATATCACATATCTCAATTAAACAGCCATCAAACATATTATAAAGTAGTGTGGGTACACACCGATTCGCTTAACGAAGTCCTCGAAATCCAAGAAAAACCGATTTCTGATTTAGATCTCAAATCCTACATAAATTCATCACATCCTATTTAAAAGACCATTCTACCACTAATCCAAATCCTAATAGGATTAGTATTACTTACCTTGTTGCGAATTGAATTTAAGAATCAAATGCCTAACTTTATATTCCTCCTTGTGAAATCGGCTAAACACTATATTACTCCACGAGTTAGTTTTCGACTCGATAATAAATCCAAACATTTAAAATAGGCCTTTGGCGAATGTCTTAAACACATACCTTGTGATCTCAAAAGTACCCTTGCCTATGGAGATGTTGAAACCTACATGATATCTCATTAGATCCACTTCTAACACTTAAAATAAAGCCTTTGGATCTTATAGTTTCTTACCATAAATCCTTGAATCCCAAATTCTCTTCTGATTAGCCGAAATTTGTTAGATCTGAAATCCCGAAATTCCTCCTTTAATATTCAGCCAAGAGACAACCAAAAGGGTCAGTTCCTAAATCTTGATTAAAATAGATTGAACAACAAGAATCCATTGTTCTTACCTTAACACCATAGTCGACGGCACCCTTGTTTGAAGCCACAAAGATTCGGTTATGGAGACTTAGACAGGGATCAAAGAGGTTTGGTTTTGACAAGAGAAGAGAAAAGAAGAAGAAAAGATGGATTTTTGCTTAAGGAAAATTTCGAGAGAAAGAGTGGGCTAGGGAATTTTCGGCAATCACATAGAAAAGATGGAAGAATGGCCTCACTTCTCCTCCCTTAGCCGAATTTACAGGCTAGAGTCCCTACTTGGCCACCACTCTTCCTTTGTGATAATATTATCCTTTAATTATCACTTTATTAAAACATTTAATCCAACATTTATCTCTCCAATTTAAAAATCCTTTATTTATCACCCTTTTAATCAAATATTTATGAAAATAAAAGACCTCCTTTCTAGAAGCATGTGTCGTCCACCTCGGTCTTACGGGAGCAAATAAAACCTCCTTTATTTGCTTCCCAAGTGACTCGAACCTGTGCCCATTCCTCTTGCATATGGTGCCATTTCCATAGGCCCTAAGTGACATCTTGAGCCACTTTTCCAAGCCTGTTTGTGTGTCAAATTTCACAAACTTTTTCTTTTAAGGCCACCTTGCCTTAATTTCCCCTTTTAAAACTTAAAACTCGTCATTTCTAGGTCCTTTCTAAGTTTCCAAAAATTTTCGATCGGCTCTGTAAACTTGACATTTCCTTACATTTCCAAGTTTCCAAAAATGTTCACTTTCCTATCTGCTTAGGTTTCCAAAATGTTCACTTTCCTATTTCACTTAGGTTTCCAAAATGTTCACTTTCCTATTTTGCTTAGGTTTCCAAAATGTTTACTTTCCTATTTTACTTAGGTTTCCAAAATATCAACTTTCCTCTTTTTAACGTAACATTCCCATACATTCTCAGGTTTCCAAAAATATTCAAAATTTATTCATAACGCATAAGACATGTCATTATGTACAATTAAACCGAAAATGCATAGGCCCTTTTCAGGATGTTACAGTTTGGGTTGCATCATTGCTTATATTTGCTCGTATGTGATATGATATGTTATGACTGTTTGGGAGTCTGTGTTGGTAGTTACACACTGAGTCTGTTGACTCACCCTTCGTGGGCTAACTTTTTGCAGATGGCACTCGATGAATGCAGACGGTCGGCGAGAACTTAGTGGTGGCCATGCATGCTAAATTTTTCTTGATTTTCTTATCAAGTTTATTTTGGTAGTTTGGGATATATTTTGATGTAATAAGGCCATTATTACTTAACATTTTATTTTACGTTTTAAATTTCTATTATGATCTGAACAACATCAATTGTTTTGAAACTCAAACACCTACGTTTTTTTTTCAAGTTATCAATAATATTAAACTCTAAAATTGGGTATTTCTTTAACTTGTAACTTTTGAAATATGAAATTATCGATTTAGTACAAAATTAAATTACAACTAAATTTTAATCGGAGAACAACCCAAGTCTATTTTTTCAAACCACCACGATTTTCAAAATGTCATCTGAGACTTAACTACGTTTTACTCAAGGAACATGCCGATCCGGTCAAGGCTTGTGGGCGGGTTTGGGGTGTTTCACATATAGCCATCATTTCCATGACATTGAATACCCAATTTATAATCAAACACTTTTCATTTCACATATCGAGTATATATCGAGACACCCATTTGTTTACATCTATTCCATAACAAGTCAACGATCATATCATTTTACAAATCTAAGTACAATCGCATATAAAGTTGTTTCAACCCATATCATTAACTAAATAACAAATGTAACATTTAATAAACATTATACATGCGCCTATTAAATTAATTTTGTAACACCCCCTAACCCTAAACCGTCGCCGGAACAGAGTTACAAGGCATTACCGGACATATCAGAAAATTTTTCTAATTACTCATAAATAAAATAACATTCATAGTATAATTTAATAATTAAATCCTATATTGGACTCTCAATGCCCAAAGCATATATTAAAAGTAGAATGAAACTTGTTCAAACATTCTAGAAAATTTTCAGTAAATTTTTTATTTATAAAAAATTCGCAAAGATCTTTGCTTATTTTCCCTAATTCCCCTGCAAACTCAAACCAAAACAACCAATACCAATTTATCATTT
>CP106726.1:6705033-6891990 GCA_025506655.1 Gossypium rotundifolium
TCACTATTAAATTTTAATTATTTTTTAGTTTTCATTTATTTATTTACTCATTATTTTTTATATAATTAGTCTGTCTTATTTTATTTTTTATTTATTTATTTTGTTTTTATTATTTTATTATTTTTATTTTTCTCTTATTATTCCTTTTTATTTTTGGTTTGTTTCATTTTTACTTTATCCTTATTATTGTCATTTCATTATTTATTTTCGTATTTATATTTTTACTTTCAAAATTTCGATTGTTCATTATTATTATTAACTTTATTATTATTGTTATATATATTTATCATTGTCATCATTATTATTTTGTTACGCATATTAGCATCGTAATTCATTTCATCCGATACATTAAAAATATTGTTCTAAATAAGCAATTTTTTTCGTATTTCGAGATTTGAAAGGTCGTTCCCTAACTTATGGGGTTTCGACTTTCACGACAAATCCGAACAAATGAACATTTTAAAGTTTTTTTAAATAATCTCGGGAATTAAGAAAAAATCGTGTTCTAACTTATGGAATATGATTCCTTTCTAAAATCGAGGTAACCGAACATCCTTTTGAAATTCAAAATTTGATTAAATAATAAAATAAAGGATCGACTTATTTTCGAGAAGTTAAAATGCCGTGTCCTAACTTACGGGATACGACTTCTTTTGCTTCCTCGAGATAAAGTACATTTAACATACATTTTCATTCATTCAAACAACTTTCACGTAAAAAAAAAATAGCATAGTATAAAGAGGGATCATATTTTAAATTCTTTTTAAGTTTTCAACTTTCGACATAAAGACATCAAATAATCAATTAGGTATCAATTTTGGGCGCCACGAATGTAACACCCCCTACCCGTATTCATTGTCGGAATAGGGTACGAGGCATTACCGGAGTTTACGATTTTTTTTTTACTCAATATAACCCATTTATAAATATCTAGCATTTCCTGCAAGTTCTAAACCGAGACTATTCCAATTCAACATATTTTCAAAATAAATTCATGCATATTTATAAGATAACATCAACACATACCAAACCAAGGTTTGCTAGCCATACCAATGGTGGACCTTACATTCATTTCATATTAACATTTATTTTATTAGCTTATACATGCCATTCATTTCCAAACTAAAGTTTCTTTAAATATCGAAATATTGGGGTTGATAGTGTGATGAGTCTCCCACCGATCCGATCTCCAAGCTCTTAACACTACAAAATAGGAAAAGGAAATAGGGTAAGCACTTTGTGCTTAGTAAGCCCATGAAACAAGAATTATACTTACCCAATATTTTCAATACAAGCAATAAACACTCATATACCCATTCAATGCATTATTACCCTAACATTCACAAACTCAACATTCAAGTCGGTTCAATAATTTCCATATATCAATAATACAAATACTATGATTGATGAGCTCATCAATATCATGATTTCCATTTCCTTGTTATTTTTCCATATTTATCCCATTGAATTACTCGAATTTCGATGGATTTTCAGAGGTACACTTTAGTGTACAAACCGAGTCCGTCAATTCATATTCATGTCGACATTTTCATTTCGAGAGCACACTCATGAACCTCATCCTTACAATGGATTACTACCCGAGCTAAATCCTCAGAATGTAAACTCATAGAGTATTGTCGGGATTACCGGTCCGAGCTAAATCTCGCAACGACAATTACTCTAATGAGCTTGATCCGAATTACCACCAAAGCTAAATTGAGATTCTAATTGGATTACCCGTCCAAGCTAAATCCATTTTCCACATATTCTTGGGAGGCTATATCAAGATAGGATCGCCCGTCCGGGCTAGATCCTTTTTACCGTCAATTCCTTTTCAGAGATCCATCGAATTTTCCTTTCATTCAACCGAGATTTCTTCCCCTTTTTATCAAATATATCAATGTTTCATCAATTTTCATACAATGAACATTGAAATCATATTCACATCAATAACATACATTTCAAGCATTTAAGAAGATAATTCAAGTTACATGAACTTACCTCGATACTAATCCGGGACTTTTTCCTTTCCTCGATCTAGCTTTGTATTTGAGTCTTCCGGATCTAAATGAATAAATTCATTCATGTTCACATGTACCATTCATTATAATTCTATTACTATTTATAGTTCATTCAAAGCTGTCTACTTGAGTCATAGTCACTAAATTATTTATTTTCGAGCTACAGAACTCCAAATGAAGAACCGTTAATTTTCCTTGAAACTAGACTCACATATCTTCACGCCATAAAATTTTCATAATTTTGTCTTAGCCAATTAGTACATTTTATTCATTAAAGTTTCCCTGTTTCATTGTTTGACAGTTCTGCTATCTCTTCACAAAATCTCAGATATCTCACTGTACAGAATTAAAATAATGTTTTTGTTTGTACCATAAAAAATAGACTCACTAAGGATTCTAAGAATATAAACCACTCCCCATAATTATTTTTATTCAATTTTTATGATTTTTCAAAGTCAGAACAGGGAACCTGAATTCATTCTGACCTTGTCTCACAAAACCTATTATATCTCATGATTTACAATTCTATTGCTTACAACATTTCTTCCATAAGAAACTAGACTCAATAAGATTTAATTTCATATTTTGTTCATCTTCTAATTCAACTTCTACCATTTATGGTGATTTTTCAAATTTAGACTACTGCTGCTGTCAAAACTGTTTTAGTGCAAGCTGGTTATTACCATTTTTCCCTAAACTTTCAATGAATGATAATTTCGTCCCTACTCAATTAACCTCTCAATTGAGCTTATTTTTCTCAATTAACACTTTATTCTATCACTTTAAACTAATTTATAACCTTTGGAAATCATAATTTCAGTAATAGACTTTAATTCCAAACACTTTCATAATTAGGTCCCAAAATCAATTTCTATTGAAATTACCTAATAAAATCATCTCTTAAACGAATTAAGGCTTAAATTTCATGCTATTTCATCATAAACTTACATAAACCAACCATGGTGGCTTTCAATTTCATCGATGAAATCAAAGACTAATAATAGTAGGACCTAGTTGTAAAAGTCTTTAAAACACAAAATTACAAGAAATAGGCAAGGATTCACTTACTTGGTGCAAAATTATGATATACCAGCTTAGATACCCCTCCTATGGCGTTTTTAGCTGATGAGAGTGAAGAAAATGAAGAGATTTCTAGATATCCCTATTTAGTCCTAGTTTTATTTAGCAAATTTTATTATTTTCCCATTTTACCCTTATTTCTCCTTATTTTCTTGCTGATTTCATACCCTTGCTGTCCAGCCCAATTAGACCTTGGGTCTATTTTCCTTTAAGCCCTCTTTCTTTTATCCTTTAAACTATTTAATCATTTTTCATAATTTTGTATTTGTTACAATTTAGTCCTTTTCATTTAATTACATACTCAAACGTTAAAATTTTCTAACGAAATTTTACTACCACATTAATAACATTTTATAAATATTTATAAAAATATTTCCTACTCAATTTTATGAGATCAAGGTCTCGATACCTTGTTTTACCAAATTCCTTCAATAATTCCTTTTCTAACTAACCACTAAATCGGTAAAATTTTTCTATCGATATTTTAATACGATTTTCCTATCATATAAATATTCATGCAAAAAATATTAAAATAAATTTCTCTTTAAATCGGATTTATGGTTACGAAACCATTGTTCGATAACCTTGAATTTAGGCCATTACAACTCTCCCCTTTAAGGATTTTCGTCCTCGAAAATCTTACCAAGAAAGGTTTGGATATTGTTTCCTCATTGTCTCCTCCGGTTCCCATGTCGCTTCTTCAATCCCATGCTTTTGCCATAATACTTTCACTAAATTTATCTTTTATTTCTAAGCTCCTTTGTTTCCGTGCCAATATCTTGACCGGTTCTTCACTGTAAGTCATATCCGGTTGAATCTCCACTTCATTGAGAAATAACATGTGAAGGATCTGACCGATATCGTCGTAGCATAGATACATGAAAAACATTATGAATTCTATCGAGTTCCAGTGGTAATGCCAATCGATAAGTTTAATCGTCCAATTCTTTTTATAATTTCATATGGTTCGATAAATCTTGGACTCAATTTACCCTTTCGATCGAATCGAGAACTTTCTTCCAAGGAGACACTTTCAGAATACCTTGTCACCGACCTGAAATTCAATCTCTTTTCGTTTAAGATCGGCATATGATTTTTGGCGATCTAAGTCGCTTTAAACTATCCCGAATAACCTTCACTTTTCTTACATTTCCGAATTAAATCAACCCCATGTATTTTCTTTTCACCGAGCTCTGTCCAATACAATGGTGTTCTACATTTTCTACCATACAAAGCTTCATACGGAGCCATTTTAATACTGGACTGATTAACTGTTATTGTAAGCAAATTCAATCAAAGGTAGATACCTCTCCCAATTACCTTCAAACTCTAGTAAACAACATCGGAGCATATCTTCCAATACTTGAATTACACGCAGATTGGCCATCCGTCGAGGATGAAATGCGAGATTGAAATACAACCGAGTACCCAAAGCTTCTTGCAATTTATCCGAAACGAGACGTAAATCGGGATCTCTATCGATATAATGGAGACAGCACTCCATGTAGCGACAATCTCGAGATATGTACAATTCACGGTTTATCTAAAGAATAATCCATACGCATTGGAATAAAGTGTGCTGATTTTGTCAATCGATCAACAATCACCCAAATAGCATCTTTTTCCTGAGACAATGGTAATCCCAATACAAAATCCATAGTGATTCTTTCCCATTTCCATTCGTATAGTAATTGGTCAAGTAACTCGAAGGTACCGATGTTCGCTTTGACCTGTTGACATATCAAACATCTTGATACAAACTCGAAATATCACGTTTCATACCGCCACCAAGACATCTTCTTCAAATCATTATACATTTTATAACTTCCGGATGTACGGACATAATACCACCGTGAGCCTCGTGTAAAATCTTCAGATGAGCTCAATTCTTGGGTACACATACCCTATCTCCGAATAATAAACAACCATCAATCCCAACTTGAAATTCGTAATCGACTGACTCACATTGTGCCCGTTTAACTCAGTAACTTCTCATCATTTTTCCGAGCTTCACATATTTGTTTGTAGAAATGTTGGTTTAGCTCTCAATTCAGCTATGATTGAACCATCATCAGTCAGTGACAACCAGGTATTCATAACTCGTAAAGCAAACAGAGATTTTTGACTCAAAGCATCAGCCACAATATTAGCCTTACCCGGATGATAATCAATAATCAAATCATAGTCCTTTATCGATTCAAGCCACCCTGACTGCCTCAAATTCAAATCTTTCGTGTCATCAAATATTTCAAGCTTTTATGATCAAGATAAATATGACATTTCTCACCATATAGGTAATGCCGCCATATCTTCAAATAAGAAATACAATAGCAACTAATTCAAGATCATGTCTGGGTAATTTCGTTCATGTGGTTTAAGTTGTCTTAAAGCATAGGCTATTACTTTACCTTCTTGCATCAAGACACAACCTAAACCATTTAATGAGGCATCACTCTAAATAACAAATTCCTTACCCGGTTCAGGCTGCACTAATACTGGTACTTTCGTTAGTAGATCTTTTAATCGGTTGAAACTCACGACATTCATCACCCACTCGAACTTTACATCTTTTCCGTAATAATCAAGTCATCGGAGAAGCTATCATAGAGAATCCCTGTACAAATCTCCGATAATAACCAGCTAAACCCAAGAAACTTCTAACTTCAGGTACAGTCTTCGGTGGATTCCAGTTGACAATAGTTGAGATTTTACTTGGATCTACCCTGATGCCTTCAACGGATACAATATGTCCAAGAAAACCCACTTCTCGAAGCCAAAATTTACATTTACTGAATTTAGCATATAACTGCTTCTCTCACAAAATTTGCAACACAATTCTCAAGTGTTCTGCCTGTTCTTCTTCATCTCGAGAATAGACCAAAATATCATCAATGAAAACTACCACGAACTCCGTCTAAATATGGTGCGAATATCCGATTCATCAAATCCATAAATCTGCAGTGCATTAGTCATTAAATGGCATAACCGAAACTCATAATGCCCGTCCCCGGTTCCGAAAGTCATCTTTGGCACATCGACTCCTTTACCCAGAATCGATAGTAGCCCGACGGAGATCAATCTTTGAAAATATAGTAGCACCTTTTAGTGATCAAATAAATCATCAATCCGGGGCAACGGGTACTTATTCTTTATAGTTACTTTATTAAGCTGCCGATAATCAATACACAATCTCAAAGACCCGTTTTTTTTTTTCACAAACAGAACCGGAGCACCCCAAGGTGAATGACTCGGTCGGACAAAACCTCTATCAACAAGTTCTTGCAACTGTGTCTTTAATTCCTTTAATTCTGTAGGAGCCATCCGGTACGGAGCTATGGAAATCGGAGTAGTTCCCGGAATCAAATCTATAGAGAATTCCACTTCCCTTTCTGGTGGCAACCCTGGTAATTCCTCTGGAAACACATCAGAAAATTTGCATACCACTGGCACTGCTTGTATCTTTGACTCAGATACCTTGGTGTCGAGTACATAAGCAAGAAAAGCATCATACCCCTTTTTAACATACCTCTGAGCAGTAATAACTGAAATCACATCAGATAATCCCTCTGTCTGATCAGATTTAACCCGGAGTAATTCGCCATTCTGACACTTCAACACAATATATTTACATTTAGTTTACTAACTTTTGATCGTCTCCGAGTTAACCAATCCATGCCCAATATCACATCAAACTCATCAAATGGCAAGTAACATCAAATCACCAGAAACAATAACCTCTTACCATCGGTGGACAATTTTACAAACTTTATCCACCAAAATAGATTGGCCAAAGGGTTCGAGACTTTAATCAGAATTCAAGATGGGTTCAACAGATAAATCTTTAACGCATGCAAGTTTTACATAAATATGAATGCGAGAACCGGATCAATTAATGAAGTAATATTAGTATCAAGTAAAGAAAATGTACCAATAATAACATGGTGTTGAGGCATCTTCTCCGCACGCATGACATATGTCCTAGAAGGCGCTGTCTCTCGCCTACTTGCAGATCTTTTGTAGCTCCTCACTACCATCGACATTACCTGGATGGTCGAGATGGTCTACCCTCAAAGATGGATTACTTGGCTTCGATATATATTCACTTCTTTTTCACCCCTTCGGACAATCTCGAGGAAATGGTCAAAAGAACCACATCGGTAACAAGCCCCGCTCTTAAATCGACATTCACCAAAATGAGCTTTATTACAATCATCGGCATCTCACTAGGGGTACCAACACCGCCAACACCGGTCACCGATGGAGTGGAAGGTCTTGGATTATTGCGTTGAGAACCTCGCTCTGCCCGAATACCCAAAGGTACGAGGTAAACGATCCTGGTACTTCTTCAATTTCTTTGGAGTAGAAAATTGGGATTTTCCCATTGGTCTTTTACTAAAAATCGAGCTTCCCTTTCACTGCTTTCTTTTCTTTGCTCAATTCTTCGCTTTATAAGCTCGCTCGCCAATGTAGCAAACTCGAATTTCAAGAATTTCGATAAGTAGCTTAATTTCTTCATTTAACCCTTCTTGAATCATTTGCACATTTCACTTCCATTGTACCCATTCTCGAGCATATTTACTCAACCGAACAAATTCTCTTTCATACTCGACATCGATCTATTGCCTGTTTCATTTCAAGAAATTCTTTTCTTTTTCGATCAAGGAATCTCGATGATATATTTCTTTTGAACTCGATGCCGAAGAATTCCATGTAATTTCTTCTTTCGAACAAGCTGAAGCTTTAGTATTCCACCAATGATAAGTCGTGTCTTTTAGTAGTGAGACGGCACATTTTAAACATTCTTACGGTGTGCAAGATAATTCTTCCAAAACCCGAGTAGTATTCTCTAACCAAAATTCAGCCCGCTCAGATCATCATCAATCGCCGTCAAATTCTTCACCCATATTTTTGGATTTTATCAACTGGAGCTTTCCCTTTTCTGACAGATTCAGTACCTGTACCCTGTGGAATCTCGGGAACCGGTGGAGGAACAGGAGGGGGAGCTTGAGTTTGCTGCACTGTAGGGTTAGTTCTTATGTACTGGGTAAACCATTCATTCATCATTTGAAAGAAGGCTATTTTGCCTCCTCCCTTGATCCTCTATACCGGCCTTCATCGCTAGTTTCTTCTCTTTGTCTTCTTTAGAGCATGACTCCCAAACTTCTTCAGATTGAGCCCTATTCGGATGACATTACTATAAGAAAAACACAATTTAAATGGTCGGGAGATATCACACTATCAAAATAATTTAAATGGCATGTATAGCTAATCCAGTATTCGCTATGTCCGTCCTAGAACCGCTAAATCGTAGCTCGATACCAACAATGTAACACCCCTACCCATATTCATTGACGGAATAGGTACGAGGCATTAGGAGTTTACGATTTTTTTTACTCAATATAACCCATTTATAAATATCTAGCATTTCCTGCAAGTTCTAAACCGAGACTATTCCAATTTAACATATTTTCAAAATAAATTCATGCATATTTATAAGATAACATCAACACATACCAAACCAAGGTTTGCTAGCCATACCAATGGTGGACCTTACATTCATTTCATATTAACATTTATTTTATTAGCTTATACATGCCATTCATTTCCAAACTAAAGTTTCTTTAAATACCGAAATATTGGGGTTGATAGTGTGATGAGTCTCCCACCGATCCGATCTCCGAGCTCTTAACACTACAAAATAGGGAAAAGGAAATAGGGTAAGCACTTTGTGCTTAGTAAGCCCATGAAACAAGAATTATACTTACCCAATATTTTCAATACAAGCAATAAACACTCAGATACCCATTCAATGCATTATTACCCTAACATTCACAAACTCAACATTCAAGTCGGTTCAATAATTTCCATATATCAATAATACAAATACTATGATTGATGAGCTCATCAATATCATGATTTCCATTTCCTTGTTATTTTTCCATATTTATCCCATTGAATTACTCGAATTTCGATGGATTTTCAGAGGTACACTTTAGTGTACAAACCGAGTCCGTCAATTCATATTCATGCGCACATTTTCATTTCAGAGAGCACACTCGCTGAACCTCATCCTTACAAATGGATTACTACCAAAGCTAAATCCTCAGAATGTAAACTCATAGAGTATTGTCGGGATTACCGGTCAAAGCTAAATCACAACGACAATTACTCTAATGAGCTTGGATCTGAATTACTAGTCAAAGCTAAATTCAGACCCTAATTTGGATTACCCGTCCGGCTAAATCCATTTTCCACATATTCTTCGGGAGGGCTATATCAAGATAGGATCACCCGTCCGGGCTAGATCCTTTTTACCGTCAATTCCTTTTCAGAGATCCATCGAATTTTCCTTTCATTCAACCGAGATTTCTTCCCCTTTTTATCAAATATATCAATGTTTCATCAATTTTCATCAAATGAACATTGAAATCATATTCACATCAATAACATACATTTCAAGCATTTAAGAAGATAATTCAAGTTACATGAACTTACCTCGATACTAGTTTGTATATAAAATCTACTAATCCGGGACTTTTTCCTTTCCTCGATCTAGCTTTGTATTTGAGTCTTCCGGATCTAAATGAATAAATTCATTCATGTTCACATGTACCATTCATTATAATTCTATTACTATTTATAGTTCATTCAAAGCTGTCTACTTGAGTCATAGTCACTAAATTATTTATTTTTCGAGCTACAGAACTCCAAATGAAGAACCGTTAATTTTCCTTGAAACTAGACTCACATATCTTCACGCCATAAAATTTTCATAATTTTTGTCTTAGCCAATTAGTACATTTTATTCATTAAAGTTTCCCCTGTTTCATTGTTTGACAGTTCTGCTATCTCTTCACAAAATCTCAGATATCTCACTGTACAGAATTAAAATAATATTTTTGTTTGTACCATAAAAAAATAGACTCACTAAGGATTCTAAGAATATAAACCACTCCCCATAATTATTTTTATTCAATTTCTTATGATTTTTCAAAGTCAGAACAGGGGAACCCGAATTCATTCTGACCTTGTCTCACAAAACCTATTATATCTCATGATTTACAATTCTATTGCTTACAACATTTCTTCCATAAGAAACTAGACTCAATAAGCTTTAATTTCATATTTTGTTCATCTTCTAATTCAACTTCTACCATTTATGGTGATTTTTCAAATTTAGACTACTGCTGCTGTCAAAAACTGTTTTAGTGCAAGCTGGTTATTACCATTTTTCCCCTAAACTTTCAATGAATGATAATTTCGTCCCTACTCAATTAACCTCTCAATTGAGCTTATTTTTCTCAATTAACACTTTATTCTATCACTTTAAACTAATTTATAACCTTTGGAAATCATAATTTCAGTAATAGACTTTAATTCCAAACACTTTCATAATTAGGTCCCAAAAATCAATTTCTATTGAAATTACCTAATAAAATCATCTCTTAAACGAATTAAGGCTTAAATTTCATGCTATTTCATCATAAACTTACATAAACCAACCATGGTGGCTTTCAATTTCATCGATGAAATCAAAGACTAATGAATTTAATAGTAGGACCTAGTTGTAAAAGTCTTTAAAAACACAAAATTACAAGAAATAGGCAAGGATTCACTTACTTGGTGCAAAAATTATGATATACCAGCTTAGATACCCCTCCTATGGCGTTTTTAGCTGATGAGAGTGAAGAAAATGAAGAGATTTCTAGATATCCCTATTTAGTCCTAGTTTTATTTAGCAAATTTTATTATTTTCCCATTTTACCCTTATTTCTCCTTATTTTCTTGCTGATTTCATACCCTTGCTGTCCAGCCCAATTAGACCTTGGGTCTATTTTCCTTTAAGCCCTCTTTCTTTTATCCTTTAAACTATTTAATCATTTTTCATAATTTTGTATTTGTTACAATTTAGTCCTTTTCATTTAATTACATACTCAAACGTTAAAATTTTCTAACTAAATTTTACTACCACATTAATAACATTTTATAAATATTTATAAAATATTTCCTACTCAATTTTATGAGATCAAGGTCTCGATACCTTGTTTTTACCCAATTCCTTCAATAATTCCTTTTCTAACTAACCACTAAATCGGTAAAATTTTTCTATCGATATTTTAATACGATTTTCCTATCATATAAATATTCATGCAAAGAATATTAAAATAAATTTCTCTTTAAATCGGATTTATGGTTACGAAACCATTGTTCCGATAACCTTGAATTTAGGCCATTACAACGAAGGTGCTAATCCTTTCTCATGCGTAATCGACTCTCGAACCCCTTTTTTGGATTTCGTAAACCAAAAATTGTCGTTTTGGTAAATTTAAATTTTTATTAAAATGATTGAATTACGAGGTGACCCGTCACACTTCATCAAAAAAGATTGGTGGCGACTCCCATTTTTCATTTTCAAAACCAAAGTCAACCTCTTTTACAAAAAAATGGTTTTGACAAATGGCTTCCACCATTAACACCCTTTTGGCACCCATCAATTTTTTCAATTCTAAATTTTCAATCCTCGCCAAAATAGTAGCAATTAAGTTATTTAAGTTAAATTCTATTACTTACAAAATTTTAGGCAACAAATATATTATCACGTGTCAACTTACTATTTTTGTATAATATTTATAAAAAATCATCTTGTTTTAATTAAAAAATTTAATGACTATCATAATACTGAATTGTAAAATATAAAGATTGAAAATGATCAAATAATACACATATCACGAGACCGATAATAAAATTTTATCTATCAAATTTAATTGGTACAGTTTACACTAAAACTAAAATTTTAAAAATTATTTTTTTAAGAATCTTAATTATTTGAATTAAGGAATAACATCATGGTCTAAATGTTAGAATATATTGGGTATTTTACCGATATATACCAAAAATTAAAAATTATGGAATTAGGCCAATTTTTAGAAAATTTACGGAATGCGCGCCCTCAAGGGTGCGCTTTGTGCCAAATCAGTAAAAGCGCTTACATGGACGCTTTGCTGATTTGGCACAAAGCGGATCCTCAGGTGCGTTTTTTCTTTCCTCAAATATTGGGTATTTATTTTAAAATTAAATTTAAAAAATTAAACAAATTCTATTTTATAAAAGATATTAAAATTAAATTACAAAAACATATAAGCAACTATTATTTTATGAAATAAAAAATAAAAATAAAAATTCTTATTTATTAAATATATTAAAACTAAATTACGAAAAATAAAAATAAAAACTTTTATTTTATTAAATATATTAAAACTAAAGTACAGAAAAATAAAAATAAAAAACTTCTTATTTTATTAAATATATTAAAACTAAATTACGAAAAATAAAAATAAAAACTTCTTATTTTATTAAATATATTAAAACTAAATTACGAAAAATAAAAAATAAAAAATTCTTATTTTATTAAATATATTAAAATTAAATTACAAAAAATAAAAATAAAAACTTCTTGTTTTATTAAATATATTAAAACTATATTACAAAAATTAAAAATAAAGAAAACTTCTTATTTTATTAAATATATTAAAACTAAATTACAAAAAATAAAAAATAAAGAAAACTTTTATTTTATTAAATATATTAAAACTGAATTACAAAAATGAAAATAAAAACTTCTTATTTTATTAAATATATTAAAACTAAATTATAAAAATAAAAAATAAAAAACACTTTTTTTTATTAAATATATTAAAACTAAATTACAAAAAATAAAAAATAAAGAAAACTTCTTATTTCTTAAATATATTAAAACTAAATTACAAAAAATAAAAATAAAGAAAACTTCTTATTTCTTAAATATATTAAAACTAAATTACAAAAAATAAAAATAAATAAAACTTCTTATTTATTAAATATATTAAAACTAAATTACAAAAAATAAAAATAAAGAAAACTTCTTATTTTATTACATATATTAAAATTAAATTACAATTAAAAATTAAACAATTTCTAATTTATTAAAGATATTAAAATTAAATTACAATAAAAATTAAACATCTATTATTTTATTAAATATATTAAAACTAAATTACAAAAATAAAAATAAAAACAATTTCTAATGTTGATGCTTATTTAATCGGTGCCACATGGGGCGGTTCATGATTACGTACTGGATTCAGTTCCTCCGTGATGGGTCTAATTGTGGGTGTTGCGAGGATGACCCACCTTAATAAAAGAATGACCCCGGAGGTGTTTGCATAAACTACTACGGGGTGTCTCAATCCGTATGGCGAAGGAGGCTGGTAAAAAGAAGTGCTCCCCAATGGCGCCTCCTGTGATCCCTCACGCGACAACAGCCTCAAAATCGGCTGGCCAGTAGGAGTAGTCAGGAACGGACTCGAACCCGGCCATGCATTCTAACCTAGGGTGGGACTAGAAAAAGGAAACATATATGAGTTAGTATATATATAAGGGGTAGGGTACGCACCTGGCATAAAAGGTAAAGGAAACATACAAATGCCCCTGCTTTAAAATTCACAAGCAATATTGGTTTTCCCCTAATTTCTTAACATCACCACAAAAAAGATCAAGAAGTTGCTAAGATCAAGATCAACAAGCTACACAAGTCAGAACAAAATCAACAATATTGACAATAGACACTAAACCTCATTCTAGTTTCCACAATCTTTTATCACTGTGCAATAGTTATGTACAACTGATCCACATTGCAAGTGATGATCTTTACACAATTTGTGAAACATTTCAGAGCAAGATTGATTTATTAGAGTGTATGATAAAATTTCGTGTTAATAAAATGTTTTACATAAAATCATTAGAAAAATATTACATTTTTCGGAAAAGCATACTATTTTCCGGAAATCATTTTCCAGAAAATGTTTTCAACCAAACAAACAAACCCCAAATTTGATTCAACGGAGTTAAAAGTTCTGAGCAGCCGAAAATTATAATAATGCTATTGTCATTGCTACAGATATTGGTTTTCTCCTAAGTTCTTACCATTACCACCAACAAGATTCTCACTTACAATACAAAGTCAGAACAAAATCAACAATATTGAAAATAGACACTAAAACTCATTCTAGTTTCCAGAATCTTTTATCACTGTATAATCGTTATGTACAAACTGATTCACATTTGCAAGTTATGATCTTTACACAATTTGTGAAACATTTCAGAGCAAGATTGATTTATTAGAGTATATGATAAGATCCATAAAGAAGGTGGCAGTGAATATATCTGCAGAAAAGCCCTAACCAACCATTTCCGTAAGAAGTTGTGCTGCCTTTGAGGTATAGCTGTTGCGAAGGAACCCTCGAATCATTACATTATAACAGCAGCTATCAGGCGAACAATCATTATCTCCCATGCTCCCAAACAACCTGTATGCTTCATCTGGCAATCCCTCTTTACACAGTCCATTAATCATTATACGATATGTGCAAACATCCAGTTTTAAACCATTGTCTGAGAGTTGATGAAATAATTCCTTGGCAACTTCGATATGCCCAGCTTTGCACAACCCATCAATTAGGATATTATACGGGACAATATCAAGTTCCAACCCACTGTTTCGCATTGCTTGAAAAAGTTTCAATGCCTCTTCGATATGACCTGTTTTGCATAAACCATCCAGCAAAATCAGACAGGTCACTATATCTGGAACTTGTCCAGAAGCAAGCATCTTTGTAAAAAGTTCACATGCAGTTGAAACTTTCCCTAACTGAAACATACTCTGCATAAGAGTGTTGTATGTGACAGTATTCGGGATTGGTCCCTTTCGAGATATTTCATGGAAGAGTTCCATTGCTTCGTCTAACCTTTTACCTTTGCAATATCCATTGATCATGGTGTTGCAAGTAACTATATCAGGTGCACAACCCTTCTCAATCATCAAGTTGAAAACTCTTCTAGCTTTATCCATTTTGTTCTGCAAGCAATGTCCATTAACTAATGCACTATGGGTAACAACATTAGGCTCAATGCCTCGCTTTATCATGGCGTCAACAAAATCCTCAGCTTCAGAGACCATCCCTTCCTTGCAATGCGCATCAACCAATGTACTATACGTGACAACATCAGGCTCAATGCCTTGCTTTCTCATCATGTCAACGATTTCTACAGCTTTAGAAATCGTTCCTTCCTTGCAAAGTGTATCAATCAATATATTATATGTGAATATATTAAATGAAATATTGTTATCAACCATTTCATTCAAAAGCCTTGTTGCCTCCTCCTGCCAGCCCAAATTACACATACCATGAATTAAGCAATTGTAACTAAAGATATCTGGTCTAATGCCTTTAACCTTCACTTCGGAGAAGAGATCGAGAGCCTCCTTCAACAACCCGTTCTTACAAAGACAGTCAAAGATGGTATATGCTACAATATTAGGTACAAAACCTCTGCTTTCGATCAGCCTTAGAAACCTAACAGCTCTACCAGTATTACCGGTCCTACACAACCCCTTAAGTACTGTATTGTAAACAATCAAATTAGGTTGATACCCTCTTTCAGTCATTTCATCGAACATACAAACGGCCTCAGAAATATTACTTTGATTACAAAGCCCATTTATCAAAGTTGAAAAAGTTACAACACTAGGTTCAACACCTAACTTCAGCATTTTCCCCAAAACAGACAACCCAAAATCAATTCGACCTAATCGACAAAAGCAATTAATCAAGACGTTCATAGAATAAACATTATGGGAAACGCCTCATAATTCCATCTAGCTACACATAGAAACAAGAATGGAATAATGTTTCATTCTAACAATGGCTGCAAATAATTTAGTGAATTCCAGAATTGAAGGCACTGGGTACCTGACAATCATCTTATTGAACAAAATCAAAGCATGATCAACATTCTCGAAGCCATCATCCCTTTTTCCCTTTCCTCTAACAGACATGGGTTTCTTACTTAAGGCTTTGATGTGGGGAGCAATGGTGTTAGAAGAAGAAGAGTGGAAATTAGAAAGATGGCTTCAACCATTAACAAGTGAACGAAGAATAAAAGAAGAAGGAAGCTTACCCATATCTTGAAAGTAAGCAAAATGAAAAAAAAAAAAAGGGAAAAAAAAAAAAAACACAAAGAGAGCTGAGCTTGAAAATGAAACCTTATTTCGATTCGTTACTCTCCCGTCTGAAATAGCCGTAACAGAGAGGCTCCGGAGATTTCAGCTTCCTCACCTTACTGTCTACTCTTGTGTCGATTGTGGCTGGATGGTTAGAAACATCGACGTGGGGCACCTCCATAGCCCAAACATTCAGCCCATTTGGCACCATCATTTTTTTCAATTCTAAATTTTCAATCCTCGCCAAATTAGTAGCAATTAAGATATTTAAGTTAAATTCTATTACTTACAAAATTTTAGCTAATAAATATATTATCACGTGTTAAATATTATGTCAGTTTATTATTTTCAGTATAATATTCATATAAAATCATCTTATTTTAATTAAAACTTTTAATAACTATCATAATCTTGAATTGTAAAATGTACAGATTAAAAATGATGAAATTATACACATATCACGAGATTGATAATAAAATTTTATCTATCAAATTCAACTGTTACGGTTTACACTAAAACTAAAATTTTAAAAATTAAGATTTTTTAAAATCTTAATTATTTGAATTAAGGAATAAAATTAAGGTCTAAATGTTAAAATATATTTATAAAAAATTAAAAAATTAATTAAGTCTCGAATCAAGTCACAATTTGATAAATTTAACACTTTGATAAATTTAATAAATTGAATCAAGTCACTAGAATTATATCATGTCACAATTTGAAATTAAAAAATTATTTCTAAACTCGAATCAAGCTTAGGTCACTATCTCGCTTAACTATTTAAATAATAAAATATTTTTATAATAATATTAAAAATAGTGTTATAATAATATTTAAAACTCGACCTGTAAATAGATTTAATGAGGAGTATACCATTAACACAATTCATCAACTATTAGCCTAATAAATAGCATATAAATGGTGAAGTTGTGTGAAGAAGGTGACATTAAAGGGATTTTTAGGGTCATAAAATCAACACCTTTCACTTTCTCATGTTAAAAAACATGGTGCAAAGGAGCAATTCAAGACATGGACTTTAATTAGGGGTTAAATGTTGCAATCAATTATTTGGGTACAATATGATTTTTTCTCATAAATTAGGGTAAAGAAAGACAAAGAAGGTAGTCTAGGATTGAAAACACTTTGCAACCTAAATTTGGTAAGGTCATTTAAGTGTTGCAGCAGAAGCTTGATATTGAAACTCATTAGTTAGCATTTTGAGATTAAAATATAATTTTACCGATTTTACGGTATAATGAGAAGTTTAGTTCTTAATGTTTAATTTTTTGTTAATTTGGTTTTTTAGTTAAATTTGATCTTCAACTGTTGAAGCAGTCGTTTAATCATCAATATTTTAAAAGAGTTAGAATTGTTATTTTTAATAGAAATATTGACTAAAACATTAAATTTTTAAACATAGCAACTTATCGACAATCTATATGTACTTCATTTTTTTAATTTTTGAATATTTTATAAATTTTAAATCATTTGTCGACGTGACATATAAGATAATTATATGTCAACTTGAAGTACAAGTGAATTACCATACGAGTTGCCACGGAATGTTGGTAAAATTAATGTTTTAATCAACATTTACATTAAAAAGTATTGACTCTTTTGAATAGTTAAATACTAAATTTAACTCAAAAAGAATAAATGTTAAATTAACCAAAAATATAAACGTTGAGGGTTAAATTTATCATTATTCCTAATTTTATTATTTATCGTTAAATTTTTTTTGTTAAATTTAGATTCATAACTTTTTTTGTTATATGCAGAGGTGATTCTAAGGGGAACTGGCATGGGCCTCGACCCTCTAAAATGAAAAATTGCCATTTAGGCCTTTAATATTTTTAAAATTTTAAATTAGTAAAGGTAAAATTATACTTTGGCCCCTAAAATTATAGAAATTTGATTTAATCCTTTAAAAATTATAACGATATAGACTATAAAAATTAAAATTTTATTCGCCCAATTAAAATTATTCTGCTTCACTGGTTATATGAGTACCAAGTGAATATTTTTTATTTCAAAATATCACACCAATGAATTTAACAAAAGAATTTTAATAATATTAACAATTGAACCTAATTTTAAAATTTAAAAATAAGAAACTAAAATTCAAATTTAGAGTGGACTAAATTCCAAATGCATAAAAAGTATAGAAGTTTATAGTATATTTTAAGAATTTGGATATGGGTAAATAAAATATGAAAAAATAAGCATATAATACAAATCGCTTATAATATAAAAACAATAAGAAATTATAAATATATTATATATATATATATATATATATATATATAATATTAATATATAAAAAATCATATCTTATATCATATATATTATATTAGAAGGTATACTTGCATATATGTTAAGTTTCTAATCTGGTTGCATATATTGTAAGTTTCTAATGTGAACAACTTAATACATCCATGACACATGTAATTTATAAATCTTAAATTATATTAATTCTTAATCACATTATATAATAAATTTTCATTTATAAATATTAAATTTGTTTAACTATTTATTTTACCAAAATAAATTAAAATCTTGGCTATGATGATGCACTAAACAAATAAATTATTCAAGGTATTTACCTTTAATTATGATTTATTAATAAATTTAATTATGTTGAGGTTGATTTTTTGGTCCCTTTCTTTAAAGCCATTCTTCCGTAGTTGTAAGGGTGGTTCTCTAATCTGACGCGTTAGGGGATAACTAGGTGCCATACATACGACATGTTTCACTTTTTAGGCTTGAAACGTACATTTAGATGTGTCTATTTGGTAGAAAGGTATCACCGTAGGGAGTGAGCAATGCTTTCACATCCCTCGTTAGGTGGTGAGACATGATGGGATTAGAGCAGATCATGGGCCGGGCCACTCGGTCTGGCCCGAAGGCCAGTCTGAAAAATGGGCTTGGACAAAAAAAGGCCAAAATGGGTTGGGACTCGGGCAAGATTTTTTTACCCAAGCCCGGCCTGAATTATATAATAATTTATATTTTATTTTATTTTTAATCATTTTAAAATTTCAATATAACCATTTTTATTATATTTTCAATTTGTGTATTGTTTTAAGAATTGTTTTTAATATCATTTTTATTTGTTTTAATATTTGTTTTTATGTTTTTTAATGCATTTGATTTATTATATTTTAAAATTTTTTATTTAATTAAATAAGCTAAAAAATTTAATATGGGCCGGGCCGACTCGGGCTCGGGCTCGGGCTTAGCAATTTTATTTTGGGCCGAGTTTGGACAATTTTTAGGCCCATATTTCGTGCAGTCGTGCCTGTGCCTAAAAAATGGGCCTAGAATTTTGTTTGGGCTCTGCCCGACCCATGATCAGCTCTAGATGGGATCAACTCGCGTATGGACCACTTCACGAGATATCGAAGGTGTGGAGAGTGCTCACACGTGATCTCCCTTGTATTTACTTGGAGAGGTGGTGAGATGATCACACCTCATATGGTCCTAGTGATAGACGATTTGTGGCCTAATGAGGTGGTGAAAGTAGCATCCCAATCATTCGGTCGATCAACCAACCAAACTGAAAATGCTACTATCATACTAATTTCTAGTTTGGGACATTAGCATGCGAATTAATGATGATTAACAATAATAACTTCGTTAAATTGTAATAATCAACCTATGTTGGAATAACTACAATGTTGTTCAAACCCAGTTACAAGAATTTCTGATCCAGAGGCTCAGCCCACAGGTCGCCCCCATTAAATGCATGTTCTAGTTGAGAGGATCAAGCTTACACAAGCTCGACGGATTCTAGCTTAGTCCCTCTCCAGGGTCTTGTATAGCTCATTTTACCTAAAAAGCATAACAAGAAGCTACGTAAGTTCAAACCGACTTAGTGAATTTTTAATATTACATGTCCGATCATGATATTATTATATGACATGACTTCAAAGGCCTGGTCTCATGTTTGACATCACTTGCATTTGGGCAATCGCACGTCTTCGTGGTGAACTCTTATAATCATTCACTTTGGCACAACCTGTTAATTGGCCCATTTTACACATTGACACGATTCTTCACTTTCATCATTGGTGCACTAGTATATCTTGTAGGATGATTCCACTTATGCATTTGTATTGATTTCATACATGTGGAATCATATATATAAATTCATTACATGTGAATTCATATATGCGAATTCATGCATGCAAACTCATTCTTGGCTGACTTATGTTCAGAAATATACCTTGGTGACCTTAGACTTGAGAATTCATACTCATCAGTCAATTCCTCCAGACTTTTGCTTAAAAGATAGTCTATGCAGACTCTTGCTTGAAAGATAGTCCACTCGTACTTGAAAGATAGTCCAGGAGGACTCTTACTTGAAAGATAGTTCATGTGGACTCCTACTTGAAAGATAGTCCATGCAGACTTTTGCTTCTTACATATGCTAATAGCAATGAGATTTGCAAACATACGTGAGGCTTAGAGCCTTAGACTCCAAAAAGTCTCATTCTTGAGAAGAACTCTCATAGGTTTATCACATACTTGTGCGCATAAATCTTCATACAATCCAACCAAATCTCCGCAAAGCCAAATTGCATGTGGCACAATGTGCCCAACATAACATCTCAGTATTCATTCATCCATTATTACATCCCTCCATACTCCCATACTTCGCATATAATTTATTTTCATTAAAATATCACATATCAAGCATTCAACAATATATCGTAATCAATAATGATTTTCCCAGAAACTATTCATCAATACAACAAACTTATGCTTACATCTAGGCACACTTTTGTACACGAACTTAACATACATCAACATTACAACAGAAGTCTCATCCAAAACATCAGATATACAGAGTAACTGGCGGACAAAGTAGAAATCTCCATAAACATAACATTGTACCTATCAAACAAATCATTAATGAATTGAGTTCACAACCAACATGCACCTTATCTCATAACACACATATGCGGCTGTGGCAACTTTTCCAAAACAAGGTAACACTTCCTTATAAGCATAATACACTACCTAAACATCACAGTATAAAGACATGTAAGTAGAGGTGCCCGGCCCGAAGGCCCGACCCAAATTTGGGAGGGTTTGGGCAAAAATATAGGCCCGAAAAATGGGTTTAGATAAAAAGTAAGGCCTGTTTAAAAATAGGTGGGCCTCGATTAAGGTATTTTGGCCCGTGCCTGGCCCGAATTTACTAAATGACAAAAAAATTTGCTATTTTTTATTTTTGAATGTTATTTTCTTGTTGTTTTCTCACTATTTTGCTACCATATTACTATTATGTTGCTACTATTTTGTTGTTATTGATTGAATATTGTATAAAACTTATTTTATTGTTAATTTTGTTATTATTTTAAAGGCATTTGTTAATTTTATTATTATTTTAGAGGTATTTGCTTGTTAAGTTACATCTATCTTAGTGTTATTTAAGTCTACATATTTTTTAAAGTTTATTTTCAATTTGTTGGGAAATATTTATTTTGATTTTTAGTATTTTGATGTATTATATATATTTAAAATTATATAAAATAATATAAAATTTTAATATGGTAGAGGCTTCTGGCCTGCCTCGAGTTTTAGCAATTTTTATATGGTCGGGCTTGGGAAAAAATTTAGGCCTACTCAAACTCCCAAAGATAATTACAATTAATCAAAGATAAATAGAAATAAATAAAGAAATTAAATAATCCTCAATAATTATCCTAATATTAATTATCCTAATATAATTAAAATAGAGTTTGATAAAGCAAAGTCTCTTCTTTTTGCATTTCAATCCTTCTGGCCTCCTTGTTTGCACTTTTGGCATCATCTTTTCCCTTTGTTGCACATTGGTCCATTTTATCTTTAATTTCTCATTTTTGGCCCTTAATTTCGCTTTTGCCTTCAATTTAGTCCCTACAAGATAAAAGACCATAAATAACCCAAATTAGTAGAATCATACTTAAAATAAATATGCAATTAGCACATAAAAACATGACATTCTAGAGTATTATCAAATTCCACCTACTTAGCCCATGCTTGCCCTCAAGTATGGTTCCTATCCACTGTGAAAATTAGATCCTGAAAGAAATTCTACTCCAAAGTTTTATAAAGATTAGTCAAAAATGCATATGAAAAATAAAAAGAACTTTTAAGCTTGCTTTAAGTAAAACAGAAAAAGTTTTTCTAATTAACACACACAAAAATTAAAATTGTCTTGAATTATTTCATGCCATTTAGGTAAATTACCAAACCTACCAGGACACTCTATTTATTTCCTTCTTTAGTCCCCAACTGCAATTTTATTATTACTGTTTTTCTTTTCTTTTCTTTTTTTTTCTCTATTTTTTTCTCTTTTTCTTTTTTTTCTTATTTACTTAGGAATGTGTACACATTCGATTTTAAACCGTAGAATTACACCTGGAAGAATTACACCTGAAGCAATATATCCATGTAACAGACATGACACCTGTAAGAATTACACCGTAGAATATGGAAAAGAAGCAAAGTGAGAGCTTTAGGCAATATGCCCAAAGATGGAGAGAGGTACCAACGCAAGTCCAACCACCTTTTCTGGAAAAAAAACGACGATGCTTTTCATCAATACTCTGAAAGCCCTGTTCATTAACCATATGTTGGAAAGTGCTATCATGAGCTTCTCAGATATAGTAATGTCCAGCGAGATGATTGAAAAGGCGATAAGGAGTGGGAAGATAGACGTGGGAGAAAGCGCCAAAAGATCAACCCCGAGGAATAAGTAAAATGAAGTGAATAACTTGAGCATGTATAATAAAAGGAATTCCAAGTCAGTCATTGTAAACCAGCCAATGGTCGTAACCATTAGTTATCAAGGCCCTTCAAGGCAAGAATTCATGTAACACCCCTAACACGTATCCGTCACTGGATTAGGGTTACGGGCATTACTGGACCAATCCAAAATAATGCACCCAAACAGAATCATCACTATGTAAAGTACATATTAATAGGCAAATCATTTTTACAAGGCTATGCGTAATGAATTTATCGAATAAGTAATTAACTCACATGCATTCTATGAAACACATATGCTACTCACCCAAACATGCATCTTTAACCCACTATCGAACATACATTTCAATCCACATATTCAAATCACCAATACAAAGTGTTAAGCCGTTTATTTATCACCTAAGAATCTTGCTCTTTCAGCATTGATTAATGTACATATACATACACATATCTTGTTAGTTCAACATTTATTCAACCTTTTGTGACTCTCAGCCAAACATGTATAAAACATTCAATAAGGTAATGTAAACTCCATGCAAAAACAAACCCTTGCCGAATGCCAACATTCATTGTACATTAATTCTACTCTTTAATATAGATATAACAAACCAATTCATATCCATTTCAAAAGTCATGTATAAATATAAAACATATTTAATCCATTGCTAAAATCTCAAGCTAACATATACATATATTACAATCTAATGTTTGCCTCATGGACATCATTACTCAAAACTACAAATCATTCAATGGCACATAGCATATGAAACATTGTCGGCCAAAAATGCATTATAGACCTTAATATATTTAGTTTATGCATACTACTATCACATAGCGTATAGCTTGAATAAAATTCAAGACTAGTCTTACATTAATTTCAAACGACCATAATAATAATACCAAAATCAAACATAACTAAATTATACCAAAACACAAAAGCATAGAAGTATAGCCATTTTCGCATGGCTTATATACAATTTGTACCATCCAAAATATATTAGAGAAACCTAGCCTATACATGCCACGACTTCAAAAGAGGTGTAACTTAAAATACCAAAATTTGGTGGTAGTGTATTTGACTTCGACGGAGATCCCCGAGCTTGAGCTAGCCTTGCAAAATCTATAAATTAATCAAACAAACACCTAAAGTAAGCTTTCTTAGCTTAGTAAGTTTAAACATTTGTAAGGAAATTACAGATAATTATTCTACGCATCAAATTCCATTTAATATGACATCAATAAAAAAACCTCAATGCATTACATATATCATGTACTAGTCATCAATCACTAATTCAATAAAAATCAAAATCAAACACAGACATATCATTTTTCATTTGAACAAGCTCAAGGATTGGAAATAACATCTCAATATTATACTTTCATGTATTCAATAACCTACCCTTAGTATCAAGCTACTCAATTATCATACCTTCTTTACCCATCTACCTTTTTCTCGTATGTCTCCATTCATTTGGGTTCATCATTGTATGCCCCGTAATGCTGTACATATAATGCAACTCGAGTAACGTATCCACACTTAGTGCCGTTACCTAATTCCTACACACATACTGCTATACGACTGACTTTGAACACACAGTGCTCGGTATATCAATTAGCACATATAGTGCCCAAACAACCGATCTCGCACACACAGTGCTCGGTTATAACTCACACACATAGTGCCCAATCAACCAATCTCACACACACAGTGCTCGGTTCCAACTCGCACACATAGTGCCTAATCAACTGATCTCGCACACACAATGCTCGGTTACAACTCACACACATAGTGCCCAATCAACCGATCTCGCACACACAGTGCTCGGTTACAACTCGCACACATAGTGCCCAATCAATCGATCTCACACACACAGTGCTCGGTTACAACTCACACACATAGTGCCTAATCAACCAATCTTGCACACACAGTGCTCGGTTACAACTCGCACACATAGTGTCCAATCAACCGATCTCTTCATTAAAAGATTTCATAAAACTATAGATTTACAATTATCAAAATTACTCAAATTCATACTATCACATTCGGCACACTTGTTAAGCATATAACATATACCTTCCATCCTTAGACAATCATCTCTCATTCCATCCTTATACACATTCATTTTATATTACATACATTCATGTTAAAACCCCTCACCAAGAAAATTCAAGTCATACAATCGGCCATTTCATGCTAATTTCATAATTATATTCGGCCTCATGATGTAAACAAATTAAATCATTAATATATATATGTATGATATAGAGTAAAATATGCTCCAATCCAATTGCTTAAACTTACCTCGGGAGTCGATGAATTTGAGTGTCCCGGCTATTCATTTGGTTTAGCTTTTCCCCGATCTAACTCCCTTTTCTGTTGTTCTTGATCTAAAAAGTTACAATTTAAACCCATTCAATTACATTTCAATTCAATTTAATCCACAATACATGATTATACAAATTTCCATTTTTACCCCCACTATTTACATTGTTTACAAATTAATCCTTAAAACTCAAAACACAAAATATCAAGAATTTAATCATACATAGTGAAGGCCGAATACTCCTAATCCTTATAGCAATTCATTTCATCCATTCTATTTGCCATTTAGTCCCTTCGAATATTTTATTTTTATAAATAATTCCTTTGGCTAGATTTCATCAATATCACTAAGGAGAAGTTTATTAATCTAGCATTCATATATCCTATTCTATCAACAATTTCCCAAACATCAAGCTTTTATTCCATGGTGTCTCACGAAAAACCCAACTAAAATTTAAAATACTACATGGGCTAGATTAAGCTCAAAATAACAAGTTAAAAAAATACAAGAATTATTTAAAAAAAAATCAAGCTAAATAATTACCTTGACCAAGCTCAATATGACCGAAATTTTCAACCTAAAATTTTCTTTTCTCCTTTGGTGATTTCAGCAAGAGGTAGAAGATGGTGAAAATAACAAGGTAACTTACTTCTTTTCTTTTATTATAAAATACATATAATATTTATCTAATCTCCACTATCCATTATAACCTAAATAAAATAACATATCATAAACATAAGTGGTATGTTACCGTCCACTATTATAGCAAAAAGGGTCATTTTCAACATTAATCCTCCTCATTTATAAAACACATTAATCTACTCCTTCAATCAAACAATTGGCTAATTCTACCACTCATGCAATTTAATCCCTTTTTCCAAATTAAGCATGCAAACAAGCAAATAAATTCACGAAATTTTAGCACATAGTCAATCGCAAATATTTAACAAGAAAAAAAAATAATAAAATAATATTAGATTATTATTTCTGACTCGGATTTATGGTCCCGAAACTACCGTTTCGATTTGGGTCATATACGGGCTGTTACAATTCTCCCCCCAAAAGAATTTTCGTCCACGAAAATCTTACCAGTGAATAAGTGTGGGTGACATTCTTTCATTGATTCTTCGGTTCCCCAAGTTGCTTCCTCGACCCCGTGCTTATTCTACATTACCTTAACCAACGATATTTTCTTATTTCGCAATTCTTTCGCTTCACGAGCTAATATGCGAATTGGTTCTTCTTCATAAGTCAAATCGGGCAGAATTTCAATCTCTGATGGATTGTGTAACATCCCCAAACCCGGCCCATTCACTACGACCGAATCTGATTATGTCACGGGGAAATTGGTTTTGAGAGGTTTAGGTTTACGGGAAAAGGTTTAACGAAAACTTGCGTTTGATTTCAGTATACTTGTGAAAATCCTGGGCATGATTGCTTCAAAACTCATGTTTTATTTTGAAAACTCAGGGGAATAAAAATTAAGTTGAATCAATGGATGAAACCATATATCATTTTCGCATAACAATTTAAATTAAATTAAACCATAGTTAAAATAATACCAAAATAATAAAATGGCCTTTATTACAACCCCAATACTTAAAATGAAATACTTAGATCAAAATCATGCATAACAAAATTAAACATCATCTTCGCATGGGCCACCGTGTCCTCTCCGATCCGGTCCGACTTTAAGCAACACACGAAAAGTTAAAGGAAAAGGTGAGTCACCAAGACTCGGTGCAGCCACCCTTTTTCCGGATTAGCAAAATATCATATACAAACATAAACATGATCATCATGCATCCATTTAATATGCACCCAACCTAGCCATCCACAACACCTTTCTCTACCCCGTGTGGTACCAAACCACTGGTGACCCAAAGTCACAATAATCATCAATGTGGTGCCAAACCACTGGTGTCCCAAAGACACGATATCCACAATGTGGTGCCAAACCATCGGTGTCCCAAAGACACAATTGTGATACCAAATCACTGGTGACCGAAGTCACGAATCGAATGATGGGGCCAACCCATCGCGTGATACCAAATCACTGGCGTCAATCCCGTATCTCAACTGTGGGGCCAACCCACCGTGGTACGAAGCCACTGGGACGAGACGCTATGAGGTGCCAAACCTCTGGTGTCCCAAAGACACAAATGTGGTACCAAACCACTGGTGACCGTAGTCACAATAATCGAGTGATGGGGCCAACCCATCGTGTGATACCAAATCACTGGCATCAACCCCTCAATACCGCCTTGTGGGGCCAACCCACTGTGGTGCGAAACCACGGGGACGAGATGCTGAGGTGCCAAACCTCTGGAGGTGCCAAACCTCTGGTGACCCAAAGTCACAAAGTGTGTTACCAAAACACTGGTGCCCGTCGGCACAAAATATCACTGCCCCCTCCTCTCGTACAACCCACATGAATAATGATATGCATTGTAACAGACATATACCCACATGCTTGTTTAGTAACATACATATTATTTATCCACCATCAAGTATTATAGCACACATACCAGATATACTATGCTTATCAAAAGCATCAACATGACAACTCATAACAGGGACTTACCTGCCCCCCTTGCCTCATACCTTAATGGTATTTCATCCACCTTTCCATGGATCCAAACAACACACAATATAAGCATATTTATTAAAAGAAAAGTGTGTATGAACACACTGCAAGCCTTCTTCAAGAACCAAACTAAGACCCTCGCTATCCTCGACAACCTTGCTCCTTGCTATTGGTTTGGTTTCCTACCAAACCCGAACCGAACGGTGGTTCCCTTGACAATCGGCCACACCCATCACTTACCAATCAATCAACTCAAGATAAAGACTTCGTTTGATTGCTTCACTTGGTTGCCACCAAAATCCAAAGGCTCACCCACCGATTGAAAACAACCCCAACAAGACTAACACTCCTCTAGAATTCGCCAAAACGAAACCACTAGGAGGGAGAAAAGATTCGACCAACACTTAAGCAAGAAGGAAAAGAGGATTCGGCCTAGGTGTTTAACACACACCTATGCTTGGTTTTGAGTGGAAAGAAAAGGAGTAGAGATGAGAAGAAATGGAGGTTACGGCACACAAAAGAGATGAAGAGAAAACAAATAGAGAAAAATCGGCTAAAGCTCTGAGAAGAAGAAAGAAATAAAAGATGAATAGAGAGGAGGGTATGTTCAGTTTTGAACAAGAAAAAGAATTAGAGAGAGTGTTTTGGAGATGAAAGCTTTGGCTACCAATGCTCAACAAAGAAAGAAAAATGTAGAAAAAGAAAATACCAAATTCGGTTTACACAAATGACAAAGAAGGAAAAAATGCAAATCGGCTTCACCAAAAGAAAGAGCTTTGGCTTCTAAGACTTTGACCGAAAATGTACCAAAATTCCCAAACAAATTTCAGCACTCCCACTCCCCCACACCAAGTCGTCCACTCCCCCCCAAAACTCTCCTAAAATTTGGCCACCCTCCCTCAAACACTCCAAGCCACCCATTCAAAACACTTTGAACAAGTCCACCTCCACAATTTGCTCTCCACCCACCATTTGAGCATTTGACTAGGTCTTAGGCAGAGTTTGAACTGCCTCCAACTCCACCCCTCCATGCCGTCAAAAAGGAGCAAAATAGGAGCACTCCGCAGCTTGAACACAGGACCTCATCCCCCCCTGCATGTGGCGTCACCTTCCAAGCTCTAGAGTGGCGTCTCCTTGCCACTCCACCAGCTCCTCTTTTGTGATAAAAACCACCAAATAAATCTCTTAAGACCCCCAAAAGCCAAGTTCCCTTTTAGCCACTAAAAATCAAAAATTTCCGAAGGCCTTCCCTACCTTCCAGGGTTCTCCAAACCCCCCGAAAAACTTGCCTAAGCACACAAGAAGCCTACCAACACCTGAGATATGCACTAGATGCATAACCCCTAAAACCAGGGTGTTACAATGCTACCCTCCTTAAAATAATTTCGTCCTCGAAATTACTTGACTAGACTAACGGCCCACATCCTAATTCCCCACAGTACGCTGTCGCTGCACACTCTGATCTCCAAGAGCTAACATCTTTCTAGGCGTACTTTCTAAGTCTATACCACAAGTCCTTAGATACTCTACTAACAATAAACAAACAAACAGCCACCAAAACGAACACAACAACAAGGAATATTCTAACCAAGGGAAGCTTACCCGCTGACACATCCGGCACATCACTATCCTCCTTCCGACGAACCAAAGCTTCACGACCTCGACCGGAACCATTTCCTCCATGGTTTAGACCACGACCTCTCGCCACTTGCTGACCACTTCTGCCAGGCTGTACAAAACCTTGACCCACTGTCCGAGTCCTTTTCGGATCCAGGGGACAACGCTTAACCAGATGAGACTTGGACTGGCATCGAAAATATTCTCGAACATGGTTCCAGCACTCGCCCACGTGATACCTTCCGCACTGAGCACACGGACGATCTGGATTTCCAGCAACTGGCTTAGAACCACGAGCAGATGTCTCGACCCTCGGTCTTTTCTGAGATCTCTCAAACGATTCCGACGATCCCAAGCTCCTCTTATTACGGTTTCTTCCTCTAACTTCATTTTGCCTCTCAGCCCCTTTGACTTCCTCAGCTATCGGAGCTTCTTCCACGAAGATAGCGATACCACTGACCACATTGGCTCCTGCCACTTGCTCAAGCACCCGCAGCATAGCCTGCGATACCGCGTTATCTCCTCCATCGATCTCTCTGTTGAGCCTCAGCAATTTGGTGATGACGGTACATCGCCTTCTCGACCCAACCGGCCCGATCTCGCCACTCGCTTCTACCACGTCCACGAGAAATGCGACCGCACCCCTTAGGACTCATATCTAGCGCCTCGATTTAATCTGATTAAAAATTTTATGCATTAGAAATTTGGTTCCACTGTTTATTCACGAGCAAATTTTATGAAAAGAAGTTTTCGAGAGTAGTTCTTTCGATCAATCAAAGTTCCATTCCCAACCCAGGGGTAATTTCGTCATTCTCCTATAAGAGGTATTTTTGTACTAACTCAGGGTCAATTTTGAAAATAGTTTCCCAACTTAAAGATACTTCCAAAATTTGCAAAATCTCAGGGGTCATCTTGAAAATTTTATTTTTCAAACAAAGTGTGTCGCAAAAATTTCAGAAAGTAGGGTTATTTCAGTAATTTTAAAAATCATGGGCATTTTTGTAAATTCTCCAAATCGAGATATCACAATATTTCACAAAATAGGATTTTTTGATATTTGGTAAAGTAGGAATATTTCAGTAAAGGTCGAGAGAAATCTAAAAATTTAGAAACCCAAGGGCGTTTTGGTAATTTTATCAACCAGGGGTATTTTCGTAAATTTTCACAACCAAGGTATCTTAATGTTTGCAATTCTAAGATTTTGGTATCTTGTAAAGTAGAAATCATTTTACCAAAAATTGAGGGTAGTACGGTAATTTTACAATACGGGGTATTTTTGGTAATTTTGTAAACCGAAAAAAAATGTCCTTCAAAATCAGATTTATGGTTTCACAAACCCAAGGGGTAAAGTTGAAAATTTTAAAACAGGGGATTTTAAAACAACCAGGCCAAATCCCTTTCGGGTTTTTAATAACCGGTTTAGCCTATGAACAAGTCCTCTTGGTTAAGGTGAACCATAGCTACGCACCAGGTAGGATTCCTGCGAAGAGGAGGTGAGTCACGAGGACTGCTTAAGTACCAAGCTCTTCCGGATACAATCCTAGACATGCGTACCAAGGTTACCACACCTTAACTCGGCGACTTACTTCACAGGTTTGTTTAAGAGCTTTAAGTTTTATGCATATGTTTGAGTAAACTATTCCTAGGGTCCAACAAATCCTAGTATTCTAATCAACGAGCCCAAACTAAGCCCATAATAAACCCATAACAATTCACATATAACAAATCACTTCAAAAGTCCAAGTACTTACGGTGGACTTGCCTGAGGTATCGGTGCCATGCCAATACAACCTGAATAACTTTTTATGAAAGCCCACATTTCAAAAGCCCATTTTGAAAATCTGCTGCCAACCAAAAACCTCAAAGTCCGGGTTTTGAACCGGCTCGATATAAACTGTAACATCCCCAAACCCGGCCCATTCACTACGACCGAATCTGGTTATGTCACGGGGAAATTGGTTTTGAGAGGTTTAGGTTTACGGGAAAAGGTTTAACGAAAACTTGCGTTTGATTTCGTATACTTGTGAAAATCCTGGGCATGATTGCTTCAAAACTCATGTTTTATTTTGAAAACTCAGGGGATTAAAAATTAAGTTGAATCAATGGATGAAACCATATATCATTTTCGCATAACAATTTAAATTAAATTAAACCATAGTTAAAATAATACCAAAATAATAAAATGGCCTTTATTACAACCCCAATACTTAAAATGAAATACTTAGATCAAAATCATGCATAACAAAATTAAACATCATCTTCGGCATGGGCCACCGTGTCCTCTCCGATCCCGGTCCAGCTTTAAGCAACACCTGAAAAGTTAAAGGAAAAAGGTGAGTCACCAAGACTCAGTGTGCCACCCTTTTTCCCGGATTAGCAAAATATCATATACAAACATAAACATGATCATCATGCATCCATTTAATATGCACCCAACCTAGCCATCCACAACACCTTTCTCTACCCCGTGTGGTACCAAACCACTGGTGACCCAAAGTCACAATAATCATCAATGTGGTGCCAAACCACTGGTGTCCCAAAGACACGATATCCGTCAATGTGGTGCCAAACCACTGGTGTCCCAAAGACACAATTGTGATACCAAATCACTGGTGACCGAAGTCACGAATCGAATGATGGGGCCAACCCATCGCGTGATACCAAATCACTGGCGTCAATCCCGTATCTCAAGCTGTGGGGCCAACCCACCGTGGTACGGCCACGGGACGAGACGCTATGAGGTGCCAAACCTCCGTGTCCCAAAGACACAAATGTGGTACCAAACCACTTTGGTGACCGTAGTCACAATAATCGAGTGATGGGGCCAACCCATCGTGGATCTGAAATCACCTTGGCGTCAACCCCTCAATACCGCCTTGTAGGGCTAACCCATCGTGGTGCGAAACCACGGGACGAGATGCTGAGGTGCCAAACCTCCGAGGTGCCAAACCTCTAGTGACCCAAAGTCACAAAGTGTGTTACCAAAACACTGGTGCCCGTCGGCACAAAATATCACTGCCCCCTCCTCTCGTACAACCCACATGAATAATGATATGCATTGAAACAGACATATACCCACATGCTTGTTTAGTAACATACATATTATTTATCCACCATCAAGTATTATAGCACACATACCAGATATACTATGCTTATCAAAAGCATCAACATGACAACTCATAACAGGGACTTACCTGCCCCCCTTGCCTCATACCTTAATGGTATTTCATCCACCTTTCCATGGATCCAAACAACACACAATATAAGCACATTTATTAAAAGAAAAGTGTATGTATGAACACACCTGCAAGCCTTCTTCGAAGAACCAAACTAAGACCCTCGCTATCCTCGACAACCTTGCTCCTTGCTATTGGTTTGGTTTCCTACCAAACCCCGAACCAAACGGTGGTTCCCTTGACAATCGGCCACACCCATCACTTACCAATCAATCAACTCAAGATAAAGACTTCGTTTGATTGCTTCACTTGGTTGCCACCAAAAATCCAAAGGCTCACCCACCGATTGAAAACAACCCCCAACAAGACTAACACTCCTCTAGAATTCGGCCAAAACGAAAACCACTAGGAGGGAGAAAAGATTCGACCAACACTTAAGCAAGAAGGAAAAGAGGATTCGGCCTAGGTGTTTAACACACACCTATGCTCGATTTTGAGTGGAAAAAAAAGGAGTAGAGATGAGAAGAAATGGAGGTTACTGACACAAAAAGAGATGAAGAGAAAATAAATGGAGAAAAATCATTAAAGCTTTGAGAAGAAGAAAGAAATAAAAGATGAATAGAGAGGAGGGTATGTTCGGTTTTGAACAAGAAAAAGAATTGGAGAGAGTGTTTTGGAGATGAAAGCTTTGGCTACCAATGCTCAACAAAGAAAGAAAAATGTGGAAAAAAAATACCAAATTCGGTTTACACAAATGACAAAGAAGGAAAAAATACAAAAGAACACTCGGCTTCACCAAAAGAAAGAGCTTTGGCTTCTAAGACTTTGACCGAAAATGTACCAAAATTCCCAAACAAATTTCGGCACACCCACTCCCCCACACCAAGCCGTCCACTCCCCCCCAAAACTCTCCTAAAATTCGGCCACCCTCCCTCAAACACTCCAAGCCACCCATTCAAAACACTTTGAACAAGTCCACCTCCACAATTTGCTCTCCACCCACCATTTGAGCATTTGACTAGGTCTTAGGCAGAGTTTGAACTGCCTCCAACTCCTCCCCTCCATGTGGTCAAAAGGAGCAAAATAGGAGCACTGCAGCCTTGAACAGGACCTCATCCCCTGCATGTGGCGTCACCTTCCAAGCTCTAGAGTGGCGTCTCCTTGCCATTCCACCAGCTCCTCTTTTGTGACAAAAACCACCAAATAAATCTCTTAAGACCCCCAAAAGCCAAGTTCCCTTTTAGCCACTAAAAATCAAAAATTTCCTAAGGCCTTCCCTACCTTCCAGGGTTCTCCAAACCCCCCTAAAAACTTGCCTAAGCACACAAGAAGCCTACCAACACCTGAGATATGCACTAGATGCATAACCCCTAAAACCAGGGTGTTACAGATTGATCACATGAGAAGGATCGGATCTATAACGACGAAGCATCGACACGTGAAAAACATTATGAATCTTTTCTAACTCAGATGGTAACCTCAATCTGTATGCAACCGGCCCGATACGCTCGATAACCTCATACGGCCCAATAAATCTCGGACTTAACTTTCCATTACGACCAAATCTAAGTATCTTTTTCCATGATGAAACTTTCAAAAATACTCGATCTCCTATCTGGAACTCAGTGTCTTTACGTTTCAAGTCTGCGTAAGACTTTTGACGATCTGATGCCATTTTTAAACTATCACGAATTACTGCCACTTTCTGCTCCGTCTCCCTGATTAAATCAACCCCGTGTATCTTATCTTCACTTAGCTCGGTCCAATATAGAGGTGTACGACATGTATGACCGTACAAAGCTTCATAGGGTGCCATTTTGATACTTGATTGAAAGATGTTATTGTATGCAAATTTAATCAAAGGTAAGTATCGTTCCCACGTACCTTCAAACTCAAGAATGCAACATCTCAACATATTCTCGAGTATCTGAATAACACGTTCGAATTGACCATCCGACTGAGGGTAAAAAGCAGTGCTGAAATGCAATTTGGTACCTAGAGCATCTTTCAGTTTCTTCCAAAATCGCAATGTAAACCTCGGATCTCTATCCGAAATAATAAAAATAGGTACCCCGTGCAACCGTACGATATGTGATATGTACAACTCAGCTAACTTATCAAGTGAGAAATCAGTACGTACCGGAATAAAATGAACCGATTTCGTCAATCTATCTACAATGACCCAGATTGGATATTTTTTACTCAGAGTCGAAGGCAAACCCGATACAAAATCCATAGTAACTCGATCCCAATTCCACTCTGGAATCATAATCGGCTGGAGTAGTCCCGATGGCACTTGATGCTCGGCTTTTACTTGTTGGCATATTAAACACTTCGACACATAGTCTGAGATGTCTCATTTCATACCATGCCACCAATAAAATTGTTTCAGATCGTTATACACTTTCGCGCTACTCGGATGAATCGATAATTTACTATTATGAACTTCATCACAAATCATTTGAATCAATTCAAGTTTCCTTGGTACACAAATCTGATTCTTGTACCGTAAACATCCTTTAGCATCTATATGAAAGTCTGAATCCGTACAATAGCTACAATAAATTTTCTTTATTTTTAATTCGTCATCATCCTTTTGAGCTTCTCGAATCTATTGTTTAAACAATGGTCTTACTTTCAACTCGGCAATGATCATGCCATCCTCAGTCATAGCTATATTAACATTCATTCCACGAAGAGTAAATAGGGACTTTCGGCTAAGTGCATCAGCAACCACATTCGCCATTCTCGGGTGATAATCAATCACGAGCTCGTAATCCTTCAACAGTTCCAACCATTGCCGCTGCCTCAAATTCATATTCTTTTGAGTCATTAAGTACCTTAGACTCTTATGATTCGAATAGATGTGGCATTTCTCATCGAAAAGATAGTGACGCTATATCTTCAAAGCAAAGACTATAGCAGCCAACTCGAGGTCGTGCGTCAGATAATTCCTCTCGTGTGGTTTCAACTGTCTCGAAGCGTAAGCTACAACTTTACCCTCCTGCTTCAATACACAACCTAGCCCATTTAAGGATGCATCGCTGAAAATAACAAATTCTTTACCCGACTCTGGCTGAACAAGTATCAGAGCTTTCGTCAATAGAGCTTTCAGCTGATCAAAACTCTTCTGACACCTTTCTGACCACTCGAATTTAACGTCTTTTTGCAACAGTTTTGTCATCGGAGCTGCTATTATAGAAAACCCTTTCACGAAACGTCTATAATATCCGGCAAGCCCCAGAAAGCTACGAATCTCAGAAATATTCTGTAACATCCTAAATTTTTGGGCCTATGTGTTTGATGGGTAAACATGTGTAATGTGTTAATTTAACTGGTGAAATTCTTGCTTGGGCACTATAAGGTTTAAAAGGTGGTATTTGTGTTTAAAATATCAAAATGGGCTTGTGGCCCAGTGGTCAGTGGCGCCACTTAGAGAGCAAGGAGGTGACGCCACACAAGGGAGTATGGGGCCCAAATTTAAGTTTCATGGAGCCCAATTCTTTTAATTTAAGTTAGTTTATTTTTGACATTAGGGTTAGGTGGAGTGGACGGCAACAAGGCTCAAAAATAGAAGGATTTATGTGAATGGGATAATGTAGTTATTATAGTTGATAATATGGAAGATAAAAGGAGAAAAGATAGGAGCTATCTATAAGGCTAGGTATTGTCCGAAATTCTATCACCTAGATGAGAGAAGAAATCGATTTTTTATGGCAAAGGGGTGCCGAATTTTCCCTTTTTATTTGCTTAATTCTTAGTTATCATGAAGGGCACTTTCAGTTTTTGATAGGTAATTGCCAAAATTTCTATAAACAGGGGGGATAGCCCATCAATTCCGGCATTTGAACCCTACTCTTTTCTTCTTTACCTGTGTCGAAATTCTCAGTCTTCCTCTTCAATCTCTTTTCTTTTGATTTCTTCAAAAGTCGAAATCCCCACACCATTTTTCCTCTTAACTTTCTTTCTTTTCTTTTTCCCATTTGGCCAAACCTTTGACAATTTCTTTCTCATCTCTTTCAAATACTTTATCCGAGATCTCTAAGCCTTTCCTTGATTTCTTTTTACTTCCTTTCTAAGCCAAAGCCGAAACACTTTACTTAGACCTTCTAAAAGCAGAAAGCGCATCAGTTCATCTTTTCTGGGATTTTCATAAAAGCTGAAATCCCTAGATCTCATCTCCTGTGTTTGCCGAATTCTCTCTAAGGTGTCTGCTTGTACCGAATCTTGAAGAAAACTCAGGGGGATTCAATCGCTTAGATTTCTAAGCCAGAGTTCAATAGCACTCGGATCGTATTACTTTTGAGATTTTAAGGTAAGGAGATCTATTAATTTAAATGTATAATTTGGGTAAAACACTAACCCTTGGCCGAATATAGGAGAGGCCTTATCTTAGCATTCTTCTGGCTTTTGAGCAAAGTTGTAGATAAAAGGCAGTAGATCTGATTAGCGAGGGTATCGACATAGAGAGTAGTACTACGTGTTATCAGGTGTGTAAGTTTTCACACCATTTAGATTGTTTGTTAGTACATGTATATAAATCTGCTATATTCTGTTAAATGCTGAAATCTCGGTATAACGGTTGAAACCCGAGGAGGGTAAAGGCGAATCACCAGGTTAGTAATTTCTGTCATTCATAAGTGAATGTTCTGTTGATATGATATGTTTTATATGTATGCTAATTTCTATGATTGCACGGGGTTGGGTGATTGATGAAAGGGGAAGTGATCTGTTGTAGTGGCTTTTGCCATGATCTGTTGTAGTGGCTTTTGCCATGATCTGTTGTAATGGCTATTGCCATGATCTGACGATGAGCAGCATGACTGCCATCAATGGTGTGTAGTGGTGTGGGTTGATTGTAGAAATCCCTAATGGTGTGAGCGGCAGGTAAGGGTGGCGTGTAGCAGATGGAAACCTAGGATTTGGGTTGGGCTTTGCATATTTTCGTATATATTATATTCTGTTATATATTCTGTGGGGCTAAGGCCCAATCTAATGGTGCACGAGGATTGCACACTGAGTCTCGCGACTCAACCTATTATTCAACATTATTCAGGTAGCACCTAGTGCTTCGGACCGGGCTGGAGAGGAGCGCAGGGTGGCCATGCGAGAGAGTATTTTAATTCAGCAAAAGACTTTACTTAGTTTATTTATTTTTAATATGTTTAATTAGTGGGTTTTAAATTTCACTGTAATAAGGCCACGTGCCACTAGCTTTATATTTTTCTTTTCGATTTTATTTTGGGCTTTTATTATTAGTAGACATATAAATTTTACGTTTTAATTAAGCTAAGGCATGTATCAAATTTCGGTTTCTAATTCACTAAGGCATTAATATAAAATGTATATCTTTTACAAACTATCTAAATTATTGAGTTTTTTGGTATAACTGTTTAAACTCGACAAATATTTTCCCAATACGCGACATGCTTTATAAAATCTTTTCAGTAACATGCCAGATCTGATCGTGGTGTTTGGGCCGGGTTTGGGGTGTTATAGATTGGTATCAGAGCCCAGTTTAAAACTCGACTTTGGGGTTTTTAGGCTCAAAATGTTTTCTAAAGATGGGTTTTCAAAACATGCATTTTTATAAATGATCCAGGCCTGCTAGCTCAAAGATGGCACTCGCCTCCTACCAAGTCCTGCCAGCAAGTATTCGAACCATTGTGTGATATATATGTGGGCTTGATGGGCTTTAAGGACGAGAATAGTTTAAATAGAATTTGATGGACTTTAGGCCTAGTTTACATCATACTTTTCAACTTCCATAAAACTTAACCTAATTAAACAAACTCGGGAATAAGTCGCTGAGTTAGGGTGTGGTAAGATGCATAAGCATGTCTAGGATTGAATCCAAGGGGAGCTTGGTACTTAAGCAGTCCTAGTGACCCACCTCCTCTTCGCTGGAATCCTACCTGGTGCGTAGTGACTGTTCACCTTAATCGTGAGGACTTGTTAACGGGCCAAAAGTTTCTAACTAAAACCCAAAAGGGACCAGCCACCCTAGTTTGGAAAAAAGTTATCAAAACACCCTTGATTTGGAAAATTATCAAGAGTTGCAAAATTTCCAAAATACTCCTATTTCACGAAATTACTAAAATACCCTTACTCTGGAAAAAAAACCCACCAAGATACCCTATTTTGAAAAATCTCGAAAATACCCCAATAGGATAAATAATGAAAATACCCCTGGGTAGCGAAAGGACGAAAATGCCCCTAAGTGATGAACGTAAGTTTGTGAATGCCCTCTGTATGCTGATTGTGAATGTATGTGATTCTCTAAACTAGGGTAGTAGACTGAGACTGAACCTGTAGAGATAGTCCTGAATTCGAAAGAACTACTATCGAAATTACTTATCATAAAATGGGAAGTGGTTAATAAGTGGAAAGGATTAATAATCTATAAAATTTTCTAATCAGATAAACGCCAATCGGAAGAATGAGTACAAGGGACGTAAGACGCCCAGATGTAATAATGGTGCGTGCCTTACCATAGTATACTAAGTGTTTATTTTGGCTTTAGAATTAGAGTGTGCAGCGAAAGTGTAGTGGTATAACCAGTGTTGTGTGGCTATTAGATAGCTGGAAATTTCGAGGACGAAATTTCTTTAAGGGAGGTAGAACTGTAACATCCTGAATTTTTGGGCCTATGCGTTTGATGGGTGAACATGTGTAATGTGTTAATTTAACTGTTAGGGGTCCAAATTGGGCTCAGGATGTGGACAAGACCTTGGTGAAATTCTTGCTTGGGCACTATAAGGTTTAAAAGGTGGTATCTGTGTTTAAAATATCAAAATAGGCTTGTGGCCCAGTGGTCAGTGGCGCCACTTAGAGAGCAAGGAGGTGACGCCACACAAGGGAGTAAGGGGCCCAAATTTAAGTTTCATGGAGCCTAATTCTTTTAATTTAAGTTAGCTAATTTTCGGCATTAGGGTTAGGTGGAGTGGACGGCAACAAGGCTCAAAAATAGGAGGATTTATGTGAATGGGACAATGTAGATATTATAGTTGATAATATGGAAGATAAAAGGAGAAAAGATAGGAGCTATCTGCAAGGCTAGGTGTTGGTCGAAATTCCATCACCTAGAGGAGGGAAGAAATCGGTTTCTTTATGGCAAAGAGGTGCAGAATTTTCCCTTTTTATTTGTTTAATTCTTAGTTATCAGGAAGGGAACTTTCGTTTCTTGATAGGTAAGTGCCGAAATTTTTATAAATAGGGGGATAGCTCATCAATTCAGGCATTTGAACCCTACTCTTTTCTTCTTTCCCTGTGTCAAAATTCTCAGCCTTCCTCTTCAATCTCTTTTCTTTTGATTTCTTCAAAAGCCGAAATCCCCACTCCATTCTTTCTATCAACTTTCTTTCTTTTCTTTTTCCCATTTGGCTGAACCTTTGACAATTTCTTTCTCATCTCTTTCAAATACTCTAGCCGAAATCTCTAAGCCTTTCCTTGATTTCTTTTTACTTCCTTTCTAAGCCAAAGCCGAAACACTTTACTCAGACCTTCTAAAAGCCGAAAGCGCATCATCTTTTCTGGTATTTTCATAAAAGCTAAAATCCCTAGATCTCATCTCTTGTGTTTGCCGAATTCTCTCTGAGGTGTCTACTTATGCCGAATCTTGAAGAAAACTTAGGGGGATTCAATCGCTTAGATTTCTAAGCCAGAGTTCAGTAGGATCGTATTACTTTCGGGATTTCAAGGTAAGGATATCTGTTAATTTAAACGTATAATTCGGGTAAAACAATAACCCTTGGCCGAATATAGGAGAGGCCTTATCTTCGTATTCTTCCGGCTTTTGAGCAAGGTTGTAGATAGAAGGCAGTAGATCCGATTAGCGAGGGTATCGACATAGAGAGTAGTACTACATGTTATCAGGTGTGTAACTTTTCACACCATTTAGATTGTTTGTTAGTACATGTATATAAATCTGCTATATTCTGTTAATGCTGAAATCCCGGCATAACGGTTGAAACCCGAGGAGGGTAAAGGCGAATCACCAGGTTAGTGATTTCTTTCATTCATAAGTGAATGTTCTGTTGAGATGATATGTTTTATATGTATGCTGATTTCTGTGATTGCACGGGGTTGGTGATTGATGAAAGGGGAAGTGATCTGTTGTAGTGGCTATTGCCATGATCTGATGATGAGCAGCATGACTACCATCGATGGTGTGTAGCGGTGTGGGTTGATTGTAGAAATCCCCAATGGTGTGAGCGACAGGTAAGGGTGGCGTGTAGTGGATGGAAACCTAGGATTTAGGTTGGGCTTTGCATATTTTCGTATATATTATATTTTGTTATCTATTTTGTGGGGCTAAGCCCAATCTGATGGTACACGAGGGTTGCACACTGAGTCTCGCGACTCAACCTATTATTTAACATTTTTCATGTAGCACTAGTGCTTCGGACCGGGCTGGAGATGAGCGCAAGGTGGCCATGCGAGAGAGTATTTTGATTCAGCAAAAGACTTTACTTAGTTTATTTATTTTTAATATGTTTAATTAGTGGGTTTTAAATTTCATTGTAATAAGGCCACGGGCCACTAGCTTTATATTTTTCTTTTCGGTTTCATTTTGGGCTTTTATTATTATTAGACATATAAATTTCACGTTTTAATTAAGCTAAGGCATGTATCAAATTTCAATTTCTAAGTTACTAAGGCATTAATATAAAATATATATCTTTTACAAACTATCCAAATTATTCAACCATTTAGTTTTCCCGAATAAAAGGTTAAACTCAAGAAAAATATTTTCTGAAATTGTGGCATCTTTTAAAATCTCCTTAGTGACATGCCAGATTCGATTATGGTGTTTGGGCCGGGTTTGGGGTGTTACATATTCTGCGGGGGTTTCCAATTAAGTATAGCCGAAATTTTACTCAGGTCAACTCGAATGCCTGATGCTGAAATAACGTGTCCCAGGAAATTAACTTCGTTCAACCAAAACTCGCATTTGCTGAATTTTGTGTACAATTGTTTTTTCACGCAAAATCTAAAGTACTAGCCTCAAATGCTCAGCGTGCTCGGTTTTGTCTCGCGAATAGATCAGTATATCATCAATAAATACCATAACAAACCGATCCAAATAAAGTTTGAATATTCTATTCATCAGATCCATAAAAACGACAGGGGCATTAGTGAGCCCGAAAGGCATCACCAAAAATTCATAGTGGCTGTATCTTGTCCGAAAGGTAATCTTCGGTATGTCTGATTCCCTAACTCGCAGCTGGTAGTATCCCGACCTCAGATCAATTTTTGAAAATACCGAGGCTCCCTTAAGCTGATCGAACAAATCATCAATACGTGGCAATGGGTATTTGTTCTTCACAGTTACCTTATTGAGCTGCCGATAATCAATGCACATTCTCATAGTTCCGTCCTTCTTTTCACAAATAAAACGGGCACACCCTAGGGAGAAAAACTCGGTCGGGCGAAACCTTTATCCATCAACTCTTGCAACTGAACCTTCAATTCTCTTAGTTCGGTCGGCACCATTTTATATGGAGCTATAGAGGTCGGGGTCGTCCCTGGCACTAACTCAATTCCAAATTCTATCTCCCGAACAGGTGGCAATCCCGGCAATTCCTCTGGAAACACATCCGGATACTCACATACAACTGGTACTGATTCAATCTTCTTTTCAGCCACTTTACTATCAATCACATAAGCAAATTAAGCCTCATAACCCTTTCTCAAATGCTGTCGAGCCAACATCGAGGATATCACTGCTGGTAGCCTATTCAAATCTGCAGACTCTAACAGTACGATCTCCTTATTCTGACCTCTCAAATCAATAGTCTTTCGTCTGCAATTCACTACTGCATCATGAACGATCAACCAATCCATGCCAAGAATAATGTCAAACTCATCGAAAGGTAATAACATCAGATCGGCCAGAAAACACATGTCGCGAATCTTCAAAGGACAGTTCTTACACACTTTATCAACCAATACACATCGACCCAAAAGGTTTGGAACTCGAATCACAAACTCAGTAAACTCAACAGGTAAAATCTTACTAGATACTAATGTTTCACACATATATGAATGAGTTGAGCCGGGATCAATCAAAGCAGTTACATTAGTATCAAAGAGGGTGAAAATACCAGTAATGACGTTTGGAGATGAGGCCTTCTCTCTAGCATGGATGGCATAAGCTCTAGTCAGTACACAGGTATCTGATCTAATAACCGCATCTATAGTTACCCTTTGTGCACCACTCCTACCTCCCCCACTATGAGCTGGTCTACCTCTAGCTGTAGTGTTGTTCGGTCTCACGCTCTGAGTAGTACCCTTCTCAACAGTCTCTGGACAATTCCGAACAAAGTGATTTTGCGAACCACACTGATAACAAGTGCGATTAAAAAATTTACCCCAGCACTCTCCAAAATGCCATCTGTCGCATTACTGACACTCAGGTTTTCTCGATTAAGCATTGCCGACACTAGCCACTAATGTAGCTTGAGAACTAACTGGTGGCCGCTCTCGAATGGAAATCCCAGTATTGGGTTTGGATCGACTACCATCGTTCTTAAACTTCTTTGTTGCCATCTGCAAAAATCTACCCACAGATCTCTTCCGAAAATCTTTAGATTCAACTCCAGCTTTCCATTTTTTTTCCCCAGTTCTTTCGCTTTACAAGCTCTTTCCACTAGTACAATGAACTTGTTAATCTCAAGAATGCCAACCAGAAGCTTTATGTCTTCATTTAGACCATCTTCGAATCTTTGGCACATAACAGCCTCAGAGGATACACATTTATGAGTGTAGCGACTAAGTCGCACAAACTTACGCTCCCTGTTTGAGCTCAATAAATTCTTTACGCTTGGAGTCTATGAAACGCTGGCTTATGTACTTCTTACGAAATTCCGTCTGAAAGAAGTCCCAGGTAACTCTCTCCTTTGGGACAACTGACACGAGAGTATTCCACCAGTAGTAGGTAGAATCTCGTAACAATGATATGGTACACTTTAGACACTCGTCGGGTTTGCAGGATAGTTCGTCGAAGACACGAACAGTATTATCGAGCCAAAATTCAACTCTCTCTGCATCATCGTCATCCTCAGCTCTAAATTACTGAGCTCCGTGTTTCCTAATACGGTCAATCAGAGGTTTAGTCACTCACAAGATTAGAAATCGGAGGTATCCTGTGTTCTTGGGTACATTCAGATCTTGAGGTAGATGAATAGTCGGAGTGGTTCGTAAGTAATGACTGAACCAATCGTTCATCATGTTATGGAAGGCCTGCTTTACCCTCTCATCTGGGCCACTCACAGCAGGTCGAGATTCTTCTGGCACGGTCTCTTGCGTGGGATTAGGCGCCACACTCTTGACATCATCAGCTAATGCTTGCTCGGGATCCGGATCCATTTCTATATGGAAGAAACAAATACATTTCTCTGTCAGAAGTCATCACATTATCTTATCACAAAATATGACATGTATAGCTAGACCTTTACGCGCTACATTAGTCCAAGAACCGACTAAACTGTAGCTCTGATACCAATTAAATGTAACACTCCTAACCCGTATCTGTCACCGGATTAGGGTTACGGGCATTACTGGACCAATCCAAAATAATGCACCCAAACAGAATCATCATTATGTAAAATACATATTAATAGGCAAATCATTTTTACAAGGCTGTGTAATGAATTTATTGAATAAGTAATTAACACATATGCATTCTATGAAACACATATGCTACTCACCCAAACATGCATCTTTAACCCACTATCGAACATACATTTCAATCCACATATTCAAATCAACAATACAAAGGTGTTAAGCCGTTTATTTATCACTTAAGAATCTTGCTCCTTTCGGCATTGATTAATGTACATAGACATACACATATCTCGTTAGTTCAACATTTATTCAACCCTTTGTGACTCTCACCAAACATGTATAAAACATTCAATAAGGTAATGTAAACCCATGCAAAACAAACCTTGTAGAATGCCAACATTCATTGTACATTAATTCTACTCTTTAATATAGATATAACAAACCAATTCATCTCCATTTCAAAAGTCATGTATAAATATAAAACATAATTAATCCATTGCTAAAATCTCAAACTAACATATACATATATTACAATCGAATGTTTGCCTCATGGACGTCATTACTCAAAACTACAAATTATTCAATGGCACATAGCATATGAAACATTGTCGGCCAAAAATGCATTATAGACCTTAATATATTTAGTTTATGCATACTACTATCACATAGCGTATAGCTTGAATAAAATTCAAGACTAGTCTTACATTAATTTCAAACAGCCATAATAATAATACCAAAATCGAACATGACTAAATTATACCAAAACACAAAATCATGGAAGTATAGCCATTTTTGCATGGCTTATATACAATTTGTACCATCCAAAATATATTAGAGAAACCTAGCCTATACATGCCACGACTTCAAAAGAGGTGTAACTTAAAATACCAAAATTTGGTGGCAGTGTATTTGACTTCGACGGAGATCCCCGAGCGTGAGCTAGCCTTGCAAAATCTATAAATTAATCAAACAAACACCTAAAGTAAGCTTTCTTAGCTTAGTAAGTTTAAACATTAGTAAGGAAATTACAGATAATTATTCTACGCATCAAATTCCATTTAATATGACATCAACAAAAAAACCTCAATGCATTACATATATCATGTACTAGTCATCAATCACTAATTCAATAAAACTCAAAATCAAACCCGGAAATATCATTTTTCATTCGAACAAGCACAAGGATTGGAAATAACATCTCAATACTATACTTTCATGTATTCAATAACGTACCCTTAGTATCAAGCTACTCAATTATCATACCTCCTTTACCCATCTACCTTTTTCTCGTATGTCTCCATTCATTTGTGTTCATCATTGTATGCCCCGTAATGCTGTACATATAATGCAACTCGAGTAACGACGCATACTTAGTGTCCGTTACCTAATTCCTGCACACATACTGCTATACGACCGATTTCGCACACACAGTGCTCGGTATATCAATTAGCACATATAGTGCCCAAACAACCGATCTCGCACACACAATGCTCGGTTATAACTCGCACACATAGTGCCCAATCAATCGACACGCACACAAGGTTTCGGTTACATAACTCGCACACATAGTGCCCAATCAATCGATCTCACACACAAGGGTTGCTCATAACTCGCACACATAGTGCCCAATCAACCGATCTGCACACACAAGGTGCTCATATAACTCGCACACATAGTGCCCAATCAACCGATCTCAGACACACAAAGGTTTTGTTATAACTCGCACACATAGTGCCCAATCAACCGATTCAGCACACAAAGGTTTACATATAACTCGCATACATAGTGCCCAATCAACCAATCTCTTCATTAAAAGATTTCTTAAAACTATAGATTTACAATTATCACAATTACTCAAATGCATACTATCACATTCGGCACACTTGTTAAGCATATAACATATACCTTCCATCCTTAGACAATCATCTCTCATTCCATCCTTATACACATTCATTTTATATTACATACATTCATGTTAAAACCCCTCACCAAGAAAATTCAAGTCATACAATCGGCCATTTCATGCTAATTCCATAATTATATTCGGCCTCATGATGTAAAGAAATTAAATCATTAATATGTATATGTATGATATAGAGTAAAATACGCTCCAATCCAATTGCTTAAACTTACCTCGGGAGTCGATGAATTTGAGTGTCCTGGCTATTCGTTTAGTTTAGCTTTTCCCCATCTAACTTCCTTTTCTATTGTTCTTGATCTAAAAAATTACAATTTAAACCCATTCAATTACATTTCAATTCAATTTAATCCACAATACATGATTATACAAATTTCCATTTTACCCCACTATTTACATTGTTTACAAATTAATCCTTAAAACTCAAAACACAAAATATCAAGAATTTAATCATACATAGTGAAGGTCTAATACTCCTAGTCCTTATAGCAATTCATTTCATCCATTCTATTTGCCATTTAGTCCCTTCAATATTTTATTTTATAAATAATTCCTTTGGCTAGATTTCATCAATATCACTAAGGAGAAGTTTATTAATCTAGCATTCATATATCCTATTTTATCAACAATTTCCCAAACATCAAGCTTTTCTTCCATGGTGTCTCACGAAAAACCCAACCAAAATTTAAAATACTACATAGGCTAGATTAAGCTCAAAATAACAAGTTAAAAAAAATACAAGAATTATTTTAAAAAAATCAAGCTAAATAATTACCTTGACCAAGCTCAATATGACCGAAATTTTCAACCCAAAATTTTCTTTTCTCCTTTGGTGATTTCGGCAAGAGGTAGAAGATGGTGAAAATAACAAGGTCACTTACTTTTTCTTTTATTATAAAATACATATAATATTTATCTAATCTCCACTATCCATTATAACCTAAATAAAATAACATATCATAAACATAAGTGGTATGTTACCATTCACTATTATAGCAAAAAGGGTCATTTTCAACATTAATCCTCCTCATTTATAAAACACATTAATCTACTCCTTCAATCAAACAATTGGCTAATTCTACCACTCATGCAATTTAATCCCTTTTTCCAAATTAAGCATGCAAACAAGTAAATAAATTCACGAAATTTTAGCACATAGTCAATCACAAATATTTAACAAGAAATAATAATAATAATAATAAAGTAATATTAGATTATTATTTTCGACTCGGATTCGTGGTCCCAAAACCACCGTTCCGATTTGGGTTATATACGGGCTGTTACAATCCAACTCGAGGCCAAACTCAGAAAAACTTTAGTTCACTTCCATCCCCATGACGTATATGGAATTGTACCAAAATCTGTTTGATGCCCATGTGATATCTCTGTTCTACTCGAAACCTATGCAACCTCCGTTCCCCAAATGGTACGACGAGAACGCCTAATGCGAGTATCACGTGGGAATCACGGGACACTCGATAAAAACTGCACCACTTTCAAAGAGTTAATCGAAAAGCTCATCAGAACTTTAAATTCTTTTCGAGTTTTCAACTTTCGGCATAAAGACATCAAATAATCAATTAGGTACCAATTTTGGATGTCACGAGGGTGCTAATCTTTCCTCATGTGTAACCGACTCCCAAACCGGTTTTTTGGATTTCGTAAACCAAAAATTGTCGTTTTGGTAAATTTAAATTTTTATTAAAATGATTGAATTATGAGGTGACCCGATCACACCTCATCAAAAAAGATTGGTGGCGACTCCCATTTTTCATTTTCAAAACCAAAGTCAACCCCTTTTACAAAAAAAAAAAAATGGTTTTGACAGATGGCTTCCACCATTAACTCCCATTTGGCATCCATCATTTTTTTCAATTCTAAATTTTCAATCCTCGCCAAAATAGTAGCAATTAAGTTATTTAAGTTAAATTCCTTACTTACAAAATTTTAGGCAACAAATATATTATCACGTGTCACTTACTATTTTTGTGTAATATTTATAAAAATCATCTTGTTTTAAGTAAAATTTTAATGACTATTATAATATTGAATTGTAAAATATAAAGATTGAAAAATTACGGAATTGGGCCGATTGCTAGAAAATTTGAAAAATGGTCGTTTCCCACAAAACACGCCCACGTCAACGCGCTTTGTGGGAATGCCAGAAAGCGCTACCGAGGACGCGCTTTGTGCCAAATCAGCAAAAGCGCGCCACGTGATCGCGCTTTACGTGACGCCGCTTTTTCGATTTGGCACAAAGCGTGTCCTCGGGGTGCTTTTGCCCTTTCCTCAAATATTGGGTATTTATTTTTAAAATTAAATTTAAAAAATGAAACAAATTCTATTTTATAAAAGATATTAAAATTAAATTACACAAACATATAAGCAACTATTATTTTATGAAATAAAAATAAAAATAAAATAATTTTATTTATTAAATATATTAAAACTAAATTACAGAAAAATAAAAATAAAAAACTTATTTTATTAAATATATTAAAACTAAAGTACAAAAAAATAAAAATAAAAAAACTTTTTATTTTATTAAATATATTAAAACTAAATTACAAAAAATAAAAAATAAAAATAAAAACTTTTATTTTATTAAATATATTAAAACTAAATTAGAGAAAAATAAAAATAAAAACTTCTTATTTTAATAAATATATTAAAACTAAATTACAAAAAATAAAAATAAAGAAAACTTCTTGTTTTATTAAATATATTAAAACTAAATTACAAAAAATAAAAATAAAGAAAATTTCTTATTTTATTAAATATATTAACACTAAATTACAAAAATAAAAATAAAAATAAAAAATTTTCTTATTTTATTAAATATATTAAAACTAAATTAAAAAATAGAAAATAGAAAACTTCTTATTTTATTAAATATATTAAAACTAAATTATAAAAAATAAAAAATAAATAAAACTTCTTATTTATTAAATATATTAAAACTAAATTACAAAAAATAAAAAATAAAGAAAACTTATTATTTTATTACATATATTAAAATTAAATTACAATTAAAAATTAAACAATTTCTAATTTATTAAAGATATTAAAATTAAATTACAATAAAAATTAAACAACTATTATTTTATTAAATATATTAAAACTAAATTACAAAAAATAAAAAATAAAAAACAATTTCTAATGTTGATGTCGTTCGAATCAAGTACACACTGGGGCGGTCGCATGTTCTGTGGATTCTCCTTTTTCTAGCTTCCCATGGGTTGTGGAACCTCAAGGGATTCGATTCCTCCGGTAGTAGGTCTAGTTGTGGGTGTTGCGAGGATGACCCACCTTGATAAAATAACGACCCCGGAGGTGTTTGCATAAATCACGACGGGTGTATAACACCCCTAACCCTAACCATCGCTTAACAGGTTACGAGGCATTACCTACATATCGCATAATTTGCAAATAATTCTAAAAAATAACATTCATAATATAATTTTAATAATCGATCCCTATTATGAACTTTCAAAGTCTAAAGTCCAGATTAAAAGTGAAATGGGACTTGTTTAAGTATTTCAAAATATATTTTGTTTATTATAAATTTCGCAACATTTTCGCTTATTATCATATGAAACCTTTGTAAATTAAACCGTATTCATTTCAATCATAACCAATCCAACCAATTTATTTCATATAATCAAACTCAATCAATATAATATCAATTTAAATTTATCAAAGTATTAGTTAGATTAAAATAGATAAACTTCTTTCGTTATAATTCTTAAACTTATAATACTAACATTTTAACCATTTACATTAAAAACATAATAACCTTTATACACAACCTCACGACATGCCACATTATCAAAAGGAAATATACATCACCAAAAGTTTGTCAAGTCGGTCCGGCTTTGGATGTCGGGTTCAAGATTTGACTTCTACAACCCGCATTACCTGAAACAACTCAGACTGTTGAGTATACATATACTCAAAGTGGTATTACCATAATTCAAATTATAAACATAATACTCATATCATTAAATCATATAACTTTAATTTTACTAAACCAATTCAAACATAAGTTTGTCATTCTTAATATATTCATACAATTCAATTTTAGCTATTCGACAATTGAAATAATACACAATCATGTTGAGCCACTATCCATTTCTTGAACCAATGGTTCATACTTTCCATTCTCATACTCATATTCCAATCACATTTTTTAGTTCATGTTCTATTTTCGCATTTCTTCCAATGGCTCAACCATTTCATTTTATTCAATTTAACCTTTTCCTTATTTACCCCTATTAATGCACTTTGACTTTAACGGATACACGGATTCCAACCCAAACACACCAAGACGACACATTGTGCCTAAAACGGTACATAGTACCGATCAAGATAAGACACATAAGTGCTCAAACGACACACGAGGTGCCCGACACGATTACACGAGGTGCTCAAATACGACACATAAAGTGCCCGATTTACGACACATAAAGTGCCCGATCAAGAATGCCGATAAATCCAGATTCTTCCAAATCCTATGGCATGCCAATTATATCCGACTCAGCCCGACTAGTTAATAGGGTATTTCAGTTCTCAATTTCATTTTCATTTCCATAACAAATTCAATTTCAATATCAATTACACTTTTCCATTTCAATCCACATACAATTCAATTTCAAAATATATTCATCATTCAACTCAATTTCCATTCAATTTAATAAAAACACTTACCTTATAATTTACTTACCATATACATAAATTAATTTAACATTTAATGAATACATAAATAATTTGAATTATAGTAATACAAACCCGAATTTGCTTGATTATTCCTCGGTAACCTTCTCCTTTCCTTTGTGGGTTGATGCCTCGAGTTCCTTTTTAGCTACGAAAATAATAATAATTTACATTATTAATTACAACATTAAATTACAATAAATAATTGAATTTTATTCAATTTCTACTCTTCCTCTTCATTCCACATTCTTTATACACAATTCTATTATTTACTTATAAGTTATTTCTAGGCTGTCTACCTGAGTCATTGTCACTAAATCATCTATATCTTGAGTTACAGAATTTCAAATTAAGATCCGTAAATTTTCTATGAAACCAGACTCACATATTTTCTTGCCATAAAATTTTCAGAATTTTTTATTTATCCAATAAGTACAGTTTATTCTTTGAAATCACCCTTGTTCTGTTGTCTGACAGTTTCGACCACTCTTTGCTAAAATTTAATTATCTTTTTGTACAGAATTCAAATGATGTTCTAGATTGTTTCTTATAAAAATATACTCATTAAGGAATCTAAACATGTAAATTATGTTCCCTAATTATTGGTTTACAATTTTTAATGAGTTTTCCAATTCAGAACAGGGGATCTCGAAATCACTCTAAACTAGTCTCACAAAAATCTAAATATCTCAAAATACAAAACTTATTTGCTTTCTCTGTTTCTTTCATATGAAAATAGACTCAATAAGATTTAATTTCATATCTCACTCAACTTCTACTTCCATTTCTACCATTTTTAGTGAATTTTCAAAGTTACTCTTTTGCTGCTGTCCTAAAGCTGTTTTCTTATGGCTTATTTTGCAATTAAATCCTAGATAAGTTTACTTATTTTCTTAACTTAATTCATGCTTTGATTCTACTTAAATTCCTTCCATATTCAACTTGATTATATAATTTTCATAATAAAACCTTAATTTATAATTTCTTCCAAATTAATCACTATAGTAGAAAACTTATAGCTTACCTTACAATTTAATCATTTTACTAATTCTAACTTAGATTTCATTTAATTTAATCCATAATTCATCTTTTTCTTCAACATCAACTATATTTAAAACCTAAAACTCTCAAAATATCAACTTAATTTCATCAAAATCTTGCTTTAAAGCTTCTAAAACATCAAAATTAAGAGAACAGACTTGATTGACTTACCAATTTAAACTTCAAGCTTTAAATCCCTAGTTTTTCCTTTTTCTTTTCTTTCCTTCCTTTCCCTGTTTCGTATGCTCTCTGCTTTTTTTTTTTTGTTTCTTTTCTATTTACTTTATATATATATATATATAATTAAAATCTAAGTAAAAATCTTAGATTTTTATTTTATATGTCACTCAACTTATGCTAAATGGCATATTTGCCATTTTGATCCTTTTACTTTCTTTTAATCTATAATTAAACTTTCACTCTTTATTCAATTTGATCCTTTTCCTAATTGCTTTAAATTGAGCTAAATTCACTAAATAAAAATCTAATTAAACACACTATTAGGCTCATAATTACTCCTAATGATTATTTAATAACTCGATTTACTAAGACGGAGGTCCGATAACACGCTTTTTTTTGGTGCTCACATGATTTTGGGTCACATAGGTGTCTCGAATCCCAGATAGCGAAGGAGGATGGTAAAAAGAAGTGCTCCCCGACGGCACCTCCTGTGATCCCTCACGCGACGACGGCCTCAAGATCGGCTGGCCAGTCGCAGTAGTCGGGAACGGACTCTAACCTAGCCATGCATTCCAACCTGAGGTGGGACTGGGAAAAGGAAACATATATGGGTTAGGATACATATAAGGGGTAGGGTACGCACCTAGCATAAAGGGTAAAGGCTATGATGTCGATGTCGATGTCGTCGGCTGAACTGATGGGCTCGGTGACTATGTGGGCACTGTTGATGGGCTCGGTGACTATGTCGGTGCTGTTGATGGCCCCGTCTCATCACCCCTTCTCTTTGGATTTAAAGGGCTCCGATGTTCCCTTTATTGACGAAGTTACCGTCGCCTCTCTTCTTCCGACAACAAATATGACTTACCATGGATCCTAAATCATGGCATGTATTCCAAAGACGACGCTAACTCGTGAACGAGGATCGGTTCTCGATAGGTAAATAGTCTACCGATTCTCTCATGTCTCGATATGTCCGACCAAAATCTTGGCCAATCCATGTGCAATCGCCATAAGTTCACTTTGTGCTCATCATCGAGCACCTCGTGTGGCACAGAATCGGTTGCCGTAATCCAAATTGTCGCAGAACCCAATCGACCGGTGCATCTCCACAATGTGATAGGTGATCAATGGGACCTTCACGTGCCAACAGCTTGATTTTGCAAGAACTCCTCCGTAATTCATCGCTCAATTGTCGGATCCTCGCCTAGTGTCTATTGAAACTATATTAACATTACAAAATATTAGTTATATACATAATACTAAACACTAAATATGATATACTAAATTATAAATATGAAATTAAACTTACTTGTGATTCCGACTGTTGGTTTAATAAAAGTCGTATATCTTCAAGTGAGGTAGGTATTCCAGTATAACTCACCGAATAGTTCCACCTAATTAAATAAATTTTTGCATACAATTATACTAAAAATCTACGTAATAATTATAAAAGATAACATTAAATTTACCTCGTTATCAATGGGAATGAATATGGGTGGTCGAGTCGAGGACGTAAAATGGAAATCTAAACCGTGCCCATGACTGTAGTAGTGATAGGCAACCTCCTATTTTCACTTTACTCGACCGCACACACCAAGACATCTCCGATACAACCTTGATAGCATGGCGATCCTCAACTCAATTCACCCACGCTTTAAAATCAACAAGTTTCAAAGACCATCTCAAGTGTACAAGGTTTCTAGAAAGGTCCAAGATCGATAGCCTCCAATTATTCAAGAATGTATGCCCGAGCATACCGTATTCTTTTATTTCGGTCGAACCCTCATTCTGTAACATCCTGAAATAGGGGCTATTAGGTTTGAATTGTTTTGCATGTGTATGGCTTGATTGTGCATTAATTAAGGTGTTTTATGATCTAGATATAAGCCAAGGGTAGGCCCAAGCTGTAGGAAAAATTTTTCTTCTAAGTGTTAGTTAAAAGGAGCTAAGGGAGCTAGGCCTTAAGGGAATTAATGTGAAGGTTAAGATACAAGTAACCAGTTGGCAAAGTGGCAAGGGAGGCACCACTTAGGGTCTTGGAAAGTGACGCCACAAGCAGTGTGAGGGGGGCTTAGGTTCGAATCCCATGGATAGCAATAAGGTGACTTTTATTTTTGCATTTGTATGGCATGTGCTGGTCAAAATTTACTTATGGTAAGGATAGACTATGTTATTTATGGATAGTAGACTAAAGGAAAAAGGCAAGTGTTAACTTAAGGAATGAAATCCTAAGCTTTTGGTATGACAAGGGGACATAAGGCATGGATTAAGGGATGAGGTTTGGAAACTTTTTAATGGCATTTTGTCCATGAACATGGACGGTTTTATGGACTGGGGGGTGGCCGACTTTTTGTGGTATATTTTGGTAAGGATGAGTGGTTAGGTGTTTTTTCCCATTTGGTCATTTTTTTTGTATTTTTCCAAACACCTTTTCTTTTGTAGCCGAATTTGCATAGGAAGGTTTAGGAATTTCCTTGTGCGATTTCTTTTCCTGAAAGCTTTTGTGTTCTTTTTCTTTTGAGACCGTAAACCAAATAAGTGACCTCTCGTGCACCTTTTCCTCTTTTGATCATCTTTTGATATTTCTTTTCTTCCTTAATTTTCTTTGTGCCGAAAATGTGTTTCACTCATCTCATTCAACTTGTTTCTTTTTCTTTTCTCTTCTATTGACCAAAGCCGAAATTGTGAGTACCTATTCTTTTTCTTTTCTTCCCTTTTACTATTCACTTTCAAAAGCTAAAATATTTCTTGTGTTAGTCGAACCTCTATTGAACCTCTCAACCACTTCTTTTCTTCACTTCTTTTCTTCAAAGCCGAAAGTACCATAGGCTAGAATCTGCTCCAATCGTTTCACAATAGTGGGCAAGAGTTCTCTTCTAATCGTTTTCTTCTATCTCTTTTGATTATCGAAAGTCAAGAAGTCTAACTCCATTTTCTTGTTATGGCCGAATCTATGAAAGGTGATATCGGGATTTCTGTAGGCTAAAGTTAGTAGAGTAGAGATCTTTTGGGATTGGAGTGATCAAGGTAAGCAAGGATTATTGTGGGGCCGAAGGCCATTTCATGTATTCTTTTGGGTTGAGCCGAATCTAACATAAGGTTGTGTAGGAGGATTTCAGCAAGTTTCGAGTGCAAATCGTTTAGGCTTTGGGTTTCGGGATTTAGTCGATCGTGCGTTAAAAAGGTGTGTAGTTATCACACTGATCTCCTATTGTTTGTGTGTTGCTATGAATATATATATATGTATACGTATAATATGTGTATGATAGCCAGAAATAATGGCTGAGATGGTGGCTACCCATGGTGGGTATTCGGTTAACCAAGTCAATTTTATGATATTAGTTTACCATGGTATATGTGTGGAATTGTGGTAAGCATGTGATGTATGCTCATTGGAATTTTACTGTTATTTGGCCATGATACTGACATATGCATAGGGATTGGGATATTAGTATTGAAGGACAGGGTGTACATTTATGTACGTGGTTTAGTGATGGCTACGAGCCTCACGTGGATTGATGATCGGCTCTGTGCCTCATCATGGTTGGTATCGGCTTTGTGCCATATCGTGGTTGGTGATGGCTATGTGCCTCATCGTGATTTGATGTTAGCTACGAGCTACATCGTGGATTGACGTTGATTGAGGTCGCGTTGTGGAATACACTGTGATTTATTTCACGTGGACCAGTGGCTTGACCACTTGGTGGATGGCATTGCTTGCCAAATTGGTGTGTAGAGGTTGGAGGGTCGATTTAGTAATCCCCTGGTGTGTGGTGGCTAGATACGGGGGTGTGTAGAGGATGGACCCTAGGCTGGGTTGGGTGCATTTTGCATTATTATTTGATATGTGGATTGGTGTGGTTTGGGCTAAGCCCATGTGTGGAAATCTGTGGACTAATTACACACTAAGTCGGTTTGACTCACCCAATTTTTACCAAACAACGCAGGTGATACATGATGCTTGGATCAGGCTGGAGCTGATACGAGGTGGCCATGCAGAAGATGTTTATTAGTTTTATGCACTTTATATTTTTAGTACTTTCGAGTAGATCTTTATTGTAATAAGGCCACTTAAAGTATATTGGGGATTCTATTATGTTTACGTTGGATTAAGTATCGAGCTAATAACTGGAATGTTTTCTTTCAAATAAATTATATCTTAAAACTTATATTTCCTGAATTTGTAACAACTTAGTTTTACTTAAAATTTTAAATATACCATGTTTTATAAATGACAGAAAATTATTAAGTTTTCACCTTTATGTTAAATTCTTTTCAAACTTTTTCCTCAAGAGCATTCTAAATTCTACCGTGTTTATCGAGCTGGCTCAAAACTCAACTTTGAGGGTTTTGGGTCCAAAAATATTTTTCAAAGATGGGCTTTTCAAAAGCATAGACTTTCATGAACTATTTCAGGTTTATTCTGGCATGGCACCTGTATCTTCTACCAAGTCCACTGTAAGTACCCTAACTCATCAAGTGATTTGCATGTGAAACTTTTTGGGCATTATGGGATCGTAGATTAGTAGATTAGAGCTGTTGAACCCTAGGACAAGTTTACTCCAACACAAGATACATAAGACTTAAGTGCAACCAAACAAACCTGTGAGTAAGTAGCCGAGTTAGGGTGTGGCAACGGTTGTGCGCATGCCTAGGATTGGATTCGGTGGGAGCTTGGTATTTAAGCAGTCCTAGTGACTCACCTCCTCTTTACTCGAATCCTACCTGGTGCATAGTAACGGTTCACCCAAACCAAGAGGACTTATTCACCGGCTTAACCGATAATTAAAACCCGAAAGGGACTAGCTACACTGTTTTGTAAAAACTACCTTAAGATTTGAAAATGACCAAAATATCCCGGTTTAAAAAATTCTAAATTATCCTCGATTTTTGAAATTTCTAAATAACCCCGATTTTTGAAATTTCTGCAATACCTTTTATTTGGAAAAAAATTTCAAAATACCCTCGAGTTTTGAAAATTCTAGAATGCCTTTGATTTATTAAGATTTTTGAATTGATCCCAATTTATTACTAAAATACCTCTATAGGATGAATTACGAAAATACCCCTGGGTTGGGAACGGATAAAATGCCCAAAGTAGTGTAGTGGATGTTGTGGATGAATGAATGTGACTCTTAGAATTAGGGTAGTAAACTTGAGATGAAAACTTTGGTTGATCGAAAGAACTACTACTAAAAACTTCTTTACATAAAATTGTTCGTGAATAATCAGTGGAACAAAAGACTAATGCATAAAATTTCTTAAATCAGATTAAATCACGATAATAGACATGAATTCTAGGGGTCATGGTAGTCGTGGGCCAGAGAGGTAGGATGGTCGTGTTTGAACCAGCTGGGTCCGGACAGGTTCCAAAATGAAGATCACGCCGATGGTGTAGAGGGAAATTTCAAGAGCAAACTAGAAGAGATGACACAGTATCGCAAGCTATACTGCGAGTTCTAGAGCGAGTAGCGGGAGCTAGTATGGGTAATGGGGCTCGAAAGTCAGTAGCTGAGAGACTTAGATCAAATGGAGCCGAGGTTTTTAGGGAAGTATCTGGGGTAGCTCCGAATATAGCGGAGTATTGGTTAGAGGCAGTCGAGAGGATCATGGACGATTTTGACTGCATTGCTGAGGAAAAGCTGAAAGGTCCTGTTTCGCTGCTTCGAGACGAGGCTTATCAATGGTGGCTCACTGTCAAGGAGAGTATCCCTGCGAATCGAGTGGATTGGGGGTATTTTAAAGTTAAGTTTGAAGGGAAATATGTTGGAGCTAGCTATATCGACTCTCAGAGAAAGGCGTTTCAATTTAGTGCAAGGAAATAAGTCAGAGGCGAGTATGAAGCGGAGTTTGCATGTTAAGTTGGTATGCTAGAGGATTGTAGCTCATCGATTACGAAGCGGTGTGTTAGATTTGAAGATGGGTTTATAGATGAGTTATGAAGTGTTGATAGACCAAGATCGGGAGAGGACTTTGCGTCTTAGTGGATAGAGCTCGGATAGTGAGGAGGTCAAGAGGGCGAGAGGCGAATAGAGATAGGGATAGGAACCGGATAAGAGGAGTTATGAATGATCGTAATCATCCGGGAATTTTAGAAAAGACCAAGGATTGAGAATTCAGACGCACTGCATCAGCTACAGGAATTGGAGTCGCCCATGTGCTCGATGTGGGAGAGCTCATGCGAGAGAGTCCGGGAAATAGCAAGGAATGTTTCGTGTGGGTCTAAGGCTTATTTGGTTAGGAATTGTCCTCAGGAAATGGATAGGGCTTGACAAGAGGCTGTGGTTATGTGCAGCCAGGCAGAGGTGGTCAGCAGGCGACAAGGGGTCGTGGTCCGAATCATAGAGGGAATGGTTCTGGCCGAGGTCGTGGAGCATCAAGCAGAGGTGCTGAGGGTGTAGATACGAGACAGCCAGGGTTAGTTTATGCAGTCAGGCGTCGCGAGGAGGAAGATGTGCCAGATGTGATAACGGCTACGTTCCTTATTTCTGGAATACCCTTTATTGCCTTGTTAGATATAGGGTCAACTCATTCCTGTATTGCTAGTGAAGTATTTAGAACTTTGAGTGTGAACTTTGAGACTATACATAGAATTTAATAAGATCAGAGTGCGCAGCAAGAGCGTAGCATGGTGAGTTAGGATGCACGACTGTTAGTTAGTTGGAAATTTCGAGGACGAAATTTCTTTAAGGAGGGTAGAATTGTAACATCCTAAAATAGGGGCTATTAGGTTTGAATTGTTTTGCATGTGTATGGCTTGATTGTGCATTAATTAAGGTGTTTTAAGATCTAGATATAAGCCAAGGGTAGGCCCGAGCTGTAGGAAAAATTTTTGTTTTAAGTGTTAGTTAAAAGGAGCTAAGGGAGCTAGGCCTTAAGGGAATTAATGTGGAGGTTAAGACACAAGTAACCAGTTGGCAAAGTGGCAAGGGAGGCGCCACTTAGGGTCTTGGAAAGTGACGCCACAAGCAGTGTGAGGCGGGCTTAGGTTCGAATCCCATGGATGGCAATAAGGTGACTTTCATTTTTGCATTTGTATGGCATGTGTTGGTCAAAATTTACTTATGGTAAGGATGGACTTTGTTATTTATGGATAGTAGACTAAAGGAAAAATGCAAGTGTTAACTTAAGGAATGAAATCCTAAGCTTTTGGTATGATAAGGGGACATAAGGCATGGATTAAGGGATGAGGTTTGGAAACTTTTTAATGGCATTTTGTCCATGAACATGGACGGTTTTATGGACTAGGGGTGGCCGAATTTTTGTGGTATATTTTGGTAAGGATGAGTGGTTAGGTGTTTTTTCCCAATTGGTCATTTTTTTTTTGTATTTTTCCAAACACCTTTTCTTTTGTAGCCGAATTTGCATAGGGAGGTTTAGGCATTTCCTTGTGCGATTTCTTTTCCCGAAAGCTTTTGTGTTCTTTTTCTTTTGAGACCGTAAACCAAATAAGTGACCTCTCGTGCACCTCTTTCTCTTTTGATCATCTTTTGATATTTCTTTTCTTCCTTAATTTTCTTTGTGCCGAAAATGTGTTTCACTCATCTCATTCAACTTGTTTCTTTTTCTTTTCTCTTCTATTGACCAAAGCCGAAATTGTGAGTACCTATTCTTTTTCTTTTCTTCCCTTTTACTATTCACTTTCAAAAGCTGAAATATTTCTTGTGTTAGCCGAACCTCTATTGAACCTCTCAACCATTTCTTTTCTTCACTTTTTTTCTTCAAAGCCGAAAGTACCATAGGCTGGAATCTGCTCCAGTCGTTTCACAATAGTGGGTAAGAGTTCTCTTCCAATTGTTTTCTTCTATCTCTTTTGATTACCGAAAGTCAAGAAGTCTAACTCCATTTTCTTGTTATGGCCGAATCTATGAAAGGTGATATCGGGATTTCTGTAGGCTAAAGTTAGTAGAGTAGAGATCTTTCGGGATTGGAGTGATCAAGGTAAGCAAGGATTATTGTGGGGCCGAAGGCCATTTCATGTGTTCTTTTGGGTTGAGCGGAATCTAACATAAGGTTGTGTAGGAGGATTTCAGCAAGTTTCGGGTGCAAATCGTTTAGGCTTTAGGTTTCGGGACTTAGTCGACTGTGCCGAAAAAGGTGTGTAGTTATCACACTGATCTCCTGTTGTTTGTGTGTTGCTATGAATATCTATATGTATACGTATAATATGTGTATGATAGCCAGAAATAATGGCTGAGATGGTGGCTACCCATGGTGGGTATTCGGTTAACTGTGTCGGCTTTATGATATTATTTTACCATGGTATATGTGTTGAATTGTGGTAAGCATGTGATGTATGCTCATTGAATTTTATCGTTATTTGGCCATGATAACTTGATATATGCATAGGGATTGGGATATTAGTATTGAAGGACGGTGTACATTTATGTACGTGGTTTAGTGATGGCTACGAGCCTCACGTGGATTGATGATCGGCTCTGTGCCTCATCGTGGTTGGTATCGGCTTTGTGCCATATCGTGGTTGGTGATGGCTATGTGCCTCATCGTGATTTGATGTTAGCTACGAGCTACATCGTGGATTGACGTTGATTGAGGTCGCGTTGTGGAATACACTGTGATTTATTTCACGTGGACCAGTGGCTTGACCACTTGGTGGATGGCATTGCTTGCCAAATTGGTGTGTAGAGGTTGGAGGGTCGATTTAGTAATCCCCTGGTGTGTGGTGGCTGGATATGGGGGTGTGTAGAGGGTGGACCCTAGGCTGGGTTGGGTGCATTTTGCATTATTATTTGATATGTGGATTGGTGTGGTTTGGGCTAAGCCCATGTGTGGAAATCGTGGACTAATTACACATCGAAGTCGGTTTGACTCACCCAATTTTTACCAAACAACGCAGTGATACATGATGCTTGGATCGGGGAGCCGATACGAGGTGGCCATGCGTAAGATTTTATTTGTTTTATGCACTTTATATTTTTAGTACTTTTGAGTAAATCTTTATTGTAATAAGGCCACTTAAAGTATCTTGGGGATTCTATTATGTTTACGTTGGATTAAGTATCGAGCTAATAACGGGAATGTTTTCTTTCAAATAAATTATATCTTAAAACTTATATTAAAGTTTTAAATCCGGAATTTGTAACAACTTAGTTTTACTTAGAATTTTAAATATACCATGTTTTATAAATGACGGAAAATTATTAAGTTTTCACCTTTATGTTAAATTCTTTTCAAACTTTTTCCTCAGTAGCATTCTAAATTCGGCCGTGGTGTTTGGGCCGGGTTTGGGGTGTTACACCTTCAACTCCGAGAATGTGTCTCGTAACCAGGCCATCTCGATCCGAGCTCCTTGAATGTTATCTGGAATGGCACCCAGAAGCTCGTGGCATACGGCTCCCCAATCACCAGAAGTTGCGGACCCGGTGACTACCAACCCGTCCACCGGTAATCCCAACTGCAACTGCATATCTTCCATAGTGATGATACACTCTCCGCATGGAAGATGGAAAGTGTGCGTCTCAGGTCTCCACCTCTCTATCAACGCACTAATCCAAGGCGGCTCCAACTTGAACCCCCGGCCTATCGTGGCCACGTGCCAAAAACCCACTTCCCGTAGGTAATTCTCGATCAACGGCGATGGGGGACCATGCATATTGCGAATATAACATTGCAACACCCGATCTACAGACTGTTTAAAAAATTATAAAATAAAAATTAATTAAAATTGCATAATTGTAAAAAATATTAAATAACATTGAAAAATTAAAATTAAAACTTACCGTTTGCATTTGATTGACGGAGATGTGCTTGTTGTCTAGACGAAGTAATTCCCCGACCATTGTAATACGTTCGAAAATTTTAAAATTTTCAAAAAAATATATTAAAAAAATTAAAAAGGGCTTTTTTGTAAACAGTAAAGGGCTATTTTGAAATTTCAGAGGAAGTTTGAAGGACTTTAAGAGGAATTTGAGAGAAATTTGAGAGGAATTTGAGAGGAATTTGAGTAAGGATTAAAGTGTGAAAAAAATAAAAGGATTGGGGTTTTTATATTTTTTTTACGGTCAAAAAAATTTGAATTTTTTTTACTGTTTGGGGCTAAAGCGTCCCAGTATGCGCTTTCTTCGGCATTTCCCCAAAATCTTACTGATGTGGACGCGTTTTGTGGGGAAACGGTCCTTTTCCGTAACTTTTTTAGAAATCTGCCCAATTCCATAATTTTTTAATTTCTTTGGTATATTTCATATATTTACCCGGATATATTTATAAAAAATTAAAAAAATAATTAAGTCTATAATAAAATATCATGCTTAATTTACCTTATCTTTCCATTAATCCAAAATAACATCATAGTTACTAACAAGCGTTGCATATAATATAATGCATATTGCATTCTTAAAGAGAGATATAAGTTAAAATCTTGAAGCATTTACATTGTCGAGAAGAACATTAAATATGAACCATCAAACAAACATAAAAATACTAAAAGTTAATATATGTATACATATATATATATATGTGTGTGTGTGTGTGTGTTATATGTTGATACCATACATACATGCATTTGGAGATAGCTTTTAAGGTTTAAGGTATACATGGATGTTATTCTTTTTTGGTAGGCTTGAATTTAAATATTTATTATTTTATATAAATTTTAATTCCGGATCAAATCATTTATAATATATATGAAAAGTAAATACATGAATATTGTATTGAGGGTGTTGTTGAAATGTGAGAGGAAAATAAGAGAGAGGGGGAAGTAGAAGTCATCATTGGCTGCATCAAGTTCGAAACAGGTCTCAACAAAATTTTAAGCTCGTTTTTTAGGTCTAGGTCCGGTTTAACCCAAAGAATAAGTCTAAAAATTTACTCAAGTCTAGTTCAAATTATAAAATCTAAACCCGAGCCCAACCTGTATTAAATTTTTTATTATAAAAGTTTAGATACAAAATTATGTCATGTAACACCCCTTACCTGAGACCATTGCCGGAGTCGAGAATGAGGCATCATTAGACTTGACTACTAATTCGAGGCATAAAAATTTAAACTGTCCAACTGCGTCATGTTAACTAAATTGACCATAACTCGAGTTACAGGACTCGAAATTTAGATTCGTAAATTTTCCTTGAAGCTAGACTCATGTGTCTTCTTACCATAATTTTTCCAGAATTTTTCATGTGGCCAATTAGTACAGTTTATTCATTAAAGTTTCCCCTATTTCACTGTTTGATGGTTCTGACCTATTCTTACAAAAACTCAGTTATCTCATTGTAAAGAATTCCAGTTATGTTCTTGTTTATTCCAATCAAAAACAGACTCATTAAGGATTCTAAAAATAGAAACTATGCTCCATGATTATTTTTTGTACAATTTATAACAATTTTTCCAAAACAGAACAGTGAATCACGGAGTCATTTAGAACCAGTCTCACTAAAATTTAAATATCTCATAACATAAAATTTCTTTGCCTACTATGTTTCTTTCCTATAAAAATAGACACAAGAATCTTTAATTATATATCTTATTCACTCTCTAATTCCATTTATCCTATTTTTGGTGATTTTTCAAAATCACGTTACTGCTGTTAACCAAAAACTATTTCATTGCAACTCCATACCTTAACCATAATTATACGTATTAAAACCAAAATCAAACATATTCACCAGGCCAAAATATAAATTCTAAGATTAACAAGAACGACAAGCCATTTTTGCATGGCTATTACTTATATACATTATTAAAATTTACCAAAACGTAGGCTAGCTTATACATGCCATAGACCTTAAGTTATTACATGAAAGAAATACCAAAACTTTCTCGATAGTGTGACGAGCTTCAACTATGAACCTCGAGCAAGAGATGAGCATCCAAAAGAAATCTACAATACATAAGCAACCACAATCGAAATAAGCTTCCCGAGCTTAGTAAGATTTAAGCAATTTGATTGTTTAAGTCCCTAATGCCAAACTCATCAAATATAAAAAATTTGATTGTTTTCCCCTAAGGCCGAATCTTCATAAGGACTTTATAAGTCCATATATTCAACAAATTTTCCAATTTGACCATTCAAAATAATATTTTCACAAATAATTCCCTAATTAGCTACTTTCCTCAAAACTCAAAACAAAAGATGTTCATCTAGCTCCAATCTTAATTTAATACAAAAGAAATCATCATGAAATTCAACTTATCTTCAATGGCATATTTCATGTACATGACTATTGCACAAAATTAACAAATGGGTTTGAAAGTAGTATGAATAACAATCACAAAATTGCAAAAATTATCAAAATTTCAAAGCTTAAACTTACCCAATTGCCTAACCCTTGCCGAAACCCCTTGAAACTTCTTCCCTTCTTTTCTTCCTTAGTTTCGGCCAACCAGTTAAAAAGATGAACATGCATTTGCTTTTCCTTTTGTTTTATTAAAATATACTACTTTAATATATTATAAGTGTTATTATTATTATATTACATATATAATTAATATTAAACACTTAATGGTTGCATGTTGTCTTCCACCTACCACTCAAATGGAGAATTTATAAATTAAGTCCACATATTAAAGGAAACAAATTAATTTAATCACTCAATTTAGATAAAGGCTATTTTTACCACCTTTGTAATTAAGTCCCTTGACTAAAATTAAGCATCCAAACAAACGAATTAACCTACCATATTTTAAGACATACTCAAGCACATAACATAGATATCAAATTAATAATAAAAATATTTTTTCTAACCGGAATTCGTGGTCCCGAAACCATCGTTCCGATTAGGGTCGTAATTAGGCTGTTACAACTCTCCCCCCTTAAAAAATTTTCGTCCCCGAAAATTCTTACCAGCGAATAAATGTGGGTAACGTTCTTTCATTGATTCTTCAGTTTCCCAGGTCGCTTCCTCAACCCCCTGCTTATGCCACATAACTTTAACCAACGAAATTTTCTTATTTCTCAACTTTTTCACTTTACGAGCTAAGATGCTAATCGGTTCTTCCTCATAAGTCATATCGAGCTGAATCTCAACCTCTGTCCGGCAAATCACAGGTGAAGGATCAGATCGATATTTACGAAGCATCGAAATATGGAAGACATTATGAATCTTATCTAATTCATATGGCAATCTCAATCTGTATGCAACCGGCTCAATACGCTCAATAACTTCGTACGGCCCAATGAACCTCGGACTCATTTTTCCTTTACGACCAAAACGGAGTATCTTTTTCCACGGCGATACTTTCAAGAATACTCGATCACCCACTTGAAACTCTATATCTTTTCGTTTCAGATCTGCGTATCACTTCTGACGATCTGATGCGGCTTTCAGACTTTCTCGAATTACTTTAATTTTATGCTCCATCCCTATGATCAAATCAACCCCGTGTATCTTGCATTCACTCAGCTCGGTCCAATATAAGGGTGTACGACATTTCTGACTGTACAAAGCTTCATATGGTGCCATTTTGATACTTGATTGAAAGCTATTATTATAAGCAAATTCAATCAACGGTAAGTATCGTTCCCACGTACCCTCGAACTCAAGAACGCAACATTTCAACATATCCTCGAGTATCTGAATAACACGCTCGAATTGACCATCTGACTGAGGGTGAAAAGTCGTACTGTAGTGCAACTTAGTACCTAAAGCATCCTGCAGTTTCTTCTAAAACCGCGATGTGAACCTCGGATCTCTATCCGAAACAATAGAAACGGGTACAACTCAGCCAATTAATCGAGTGAGAAATCCATATGTACTGGGATGAAATGAGCCGATTTCGTCAATCTATCAAGAATAACCCAGATTGAATCTTTCTTATTGGATGTTAAAGGCAAACCCGATACAAAGTCCATCGTAACACAATCCCACTTCCATTCTGGTATCATGATCGGCTGAAGTAGTCCCGATGGCACTTGATGTTCAGCTTTCACTTGTTGGCATACTAAACACTTTGACACATAGTCTGAGATGTCTCGTTTCATACCGTGCCACCAATAATGCTGTTTTAGATCATTATACATTTTCGTGCTACCCGGATGAATCGACCATCTACTACTATGAGCTTCATCACAAATCTTTCTAATTAATCCAGGGTTCTTAGGTACACAGATCCGATTCTTGAACCGTAAGCATCCTTCAGTATCTACCTGAAAGTCTGAATCCACACACGAGCCACAATGACTTTTCTTTGTTCTTAGATCATCATCGAATTCTTGTACTTCTCGAATCTGCTATTCAAATAATGGTCTTACTCCCAACTCAACAATGATCGCACCATCCTCAGTCATAGCTATATCCGCATTCATTGTGCGTAGAGTAAATAGTGATTTTTGGCTAAGTGCATCTGCAACCACGTTAACTTTTCCCGGGTGATAATCAATCACAAGGTCGTAATCCTTCAACAATTCCAACCATCGTCGCTGTCTCAAATTCATATCCTTTTGAGTCATTAAGTACTTTAGACTCTTATGATCTGAATAGATGTGGCATCTCTCACCGAAAAGATAGTAACGCCATATTTTCAAAGCAAAGACTATAACGGCCAACTCGAGGTCGTGCGTCGGATAATTCCTCTCGTGCGGTTTCAACTATCTCGAAGCGTAAGCTACAACTTTACCCTCCTACATCAACATACAACCAAGCCCATTTAAGGATGCATTGCTGAAAATAACAAATTCTTTACTCGACTCTGACTGAACAAGTACCGGAGCTTCCGTCAACAAAGTTTTCAGCTGATCGAAACTCTTCTGACACCTTTCTGACCACTCAAATTTAACATCTTTTTGCAACAGTTTTGTCATCGGAGCTGCTATCATAGAAAACCCTTTCATGAAACGTCTATAATATCCGACAAGTTCCAAAAAGCTACGAATCTCAGAAATATTCCGTGGGGGTTTCCAATCAAGTATGGCCGAAACTTTACTCGGGTCAAGCCGAATGCCCGACGCTGAAATAACATGCCCCAGGAAGCTAACTTCATTCAACCAAAACTCACATTTATTGAATTTCACGTATAATTGTTTTTCACGCAAAACCTGTAGCACTAATCTCAAATACTCAGCATGTTCGGTTTCGTCTCGAAAATAGATCAGTATATCATCTACAAACACAACTACAAACTGATCTAGATACGGTCTAAATACTCGATTCATCAAGTCCATGAGAACAGCAGGAGCATTAGTGAGCCCAAACGGCATCACCAAGAACTCATAGTGACCATATCTCGTTCAAAAAGTAGTCTTCGGTATGTTTGATTCCCTAACTCGCAACTGATAATATTCTGACCTCAGATCAATTTTCGAGAACACCGAGGCTCCCTTAAGCTGATCGAATAAATCATCGATGCGTGGCAACGGGTATTTGTTCTTTATGGTCACCTTATTGAGCTGTCGATATTCGATGCTCATTCTCAGAGTTCCGTCTGAAAGAAGTCCCAAGTAACCCTCTCCTTCGGGACAACTAACACGAGAGTATTCCACCAGTAGTAGGCAGAATCTTGTAACAATGATATGGCACACTTCAGATACTCATCAGGTGTGCAGGACAGTTCATCGAAGACACGAACAGTATTATCGAGCCAAAATTTGGCTCTCTCTACATCATCGTCATCCTTAGCTCTAAATTCCTAAGCTACGTGCTTCCTAATGCGATCAACAGGAGGTTTAACTATTCTTTCAGGATTTACAATTGGAGATACCATAGATATTACAGGGGGTACATTCGGATTTTGGGGTGGTTGAACAGCCGGATTGGTTCGTATGTAATGACTAAACCAATCATTCATCATATTATAAAGGCATTTCTCGCCCCCTCATCAGGATTACTTGTAACCGGTCAAGATCACTCTGGCGCGATTCATAATTATATAAGAAATAAACACATTTCACTGTCAGAAGTCATCACACTATCACATTCTACATTATGGCATGTATAGCTAGACTCACACGTGCCACGTTAGTTCGAGAACCGACTAAACCTGGCTCTGATACCAATCAATGTAACACCCCTTACCCAAGACCGTTGCCAGAGTCGAGTATGAGGTATCAGTAGACTTGACTACTTATTCGGGGCATAAAAACTTAAACTGTCCAACTGAGTCATGTTAACTAAATTGACTATAACTCGAGTTACGGGACTCAAAATTTAGATCCTTAAATTTTTCGTGAAACCAGACTCATGTATATTCTTACCATAATTTTTCCAGAATTTTTCATATGGCCAATTAGTACATTTTATTCATTAAAGTTTCCCCTATTTCACTATTTGATGGTTCTGACCTATTCTTACAAAAACTAAGTTATTTCATTGTAAAGAATTCCAATAATGTTCTTGTTTATTCCAATCAAAAATAGACTCATTAAGGATTCTAAGCATATAAACTATGATCCATGATTATTTTTGTACAATTTATAACAATTTTTCCAAGACAGAACAGTGAATCACGAAGTCATTCAAAACCAGTCTCACTAAAATTTAAATTTCTCATAACATAAAATTTCTTTGCCTACTATGTTTCTTTCATATAAAAATAGACACAATAATATTTAATTATATATCTTATTCACTCTCTAATTCCACTTATCTTATTTTTGGTGATTTTTCAAAATCACGTTACTGCTGTTAACCAAAAACTATTTCATTGCAACTCCATACCTTAACCATACTTATACATATTAAAACCAAAATCAACCAAAACCACAATCAAACATATTCATCAGGCCAAAATATAAATTCCAAGATTAACAAGAAAGACAAGCCATTTTCGCATGGCTATTACTTATATACATTATTAAAATTTACCAAAACGTAGGCTAGCTTATATATGCCATAGACCTTAAGTTATTACACGAAAGAAATACCAAAACTTTCTCGATAGTGTGACGAGCTTCAACTATGATCCTCGAGCAAGAGATGAGCATCCAAAAGAAATCTACAATACATAAGCAACCACAATCGAAATAAGCTTCCCGAGCTTAGTAAGATTTAAGCAATTCACACTCATACATATATATACATATGTTTGTTTGAAAATTTCGAAACCTAGTTTATTGATAACATCCATATCGAATATCCCAAGCAATTTAAAAGTTGAATTCATACCCACATCACATGCTTATACTACCTACCGTATACCATCATCACATAATAATTAACTAACACACATATCATATACTTACCAAATCCTTTACTTACATTTCTAGCTACCAAAAATCTCAAATTAATAGGTATAATACATACCTCAAGTTTACTTACCTCTCCTAACATTAACCGTTCATGCATGACCTGTCATAATATACTCGTACATTTTCGTATACTAAATATTCTAGTAACGTATCGCTCTCATAGAGTCGTTACTTAACATTTCTCGTAACGTATCGCTCACATAGAGCCGTTACTCAACATTTCTCGTAATGTATCGGTCACATAGAGCCGTTACGCAACATTTCTCATAACGTATCGATCACATAGAGCTGTTACTCAACATTTCTCGTAACGTATCGCTCACATAGAGCCGGTACGCAACTTTTCTCGTAACGTATCGCTCACATAGAGCCTTTACTCAACATTTCTCGTAACGTATCGCTCACATAGAGCCGTTACTAACTTATTCGCACACATAGTGCTAGTTATAAAATTTTCTCCTCTTACACATAACATATATAAATATTCACATTTTATAAATATGATCAAACCTAAATATGCATATTCAAACCAAATTCTTCTTCTTATAATTTACCATTATGTTCGACGCCACTCGATTAAACACATAATTGTATATTCCATCACCATATTACAATTGGCATCATCAAGAATATATATATATATATATATATATATATATATATATCCCTTTCCACAATTTCGTATATTTGACCAACTCAATTGTTTAATGGTTATACATATGCACATGTATTTACTAATTCACCTCCGACTATCACCTATAATAATTCCTATGCCTTATTCGGCAATTGAAAATAAAATTATTTATGTCACTCAAACATATACATTGTAATATAGGGATAATTCAAATTAGTTCAATTGCTTAAAACTTACCTCCAAAAGTCGACAATTTAGCCTCCCCAGCTACTCGTTAATTTCGCACACTTAGTGCCTTGTGACCGGTACCGCACACTTAGTGCCAGGGTATGTATTTGTATACTCAATGACGTTTAACAATCATTATATATATATATATATATATATATATATTATATCACTACATAAATTTCCAAATTTTAAATTAACCACCAATCTGTAAATACAATTAAATAAATCCATATCTCCACTTGAAACCTTATATTCAGCCAAATTACAAAACATAAAATCATATTATAATTGCATATCACCATGCCATAATTTAATACTCCTCCAACTATAAACAACCTTAACATCTACAAATATTTATCCAAGCATTTCGAACTAGAGTGCCAAATAATATGCATTAATCCAAGTAGGAATTAACATCAAATATTTCCTCACATTCGGCAATATGACATTACGTACATACCTATTTTAACATTAACACACATAATTACAAGAAGCATAAGCTTAATAAAATTACTTAAACCTTACTCGGATAACAACAAACTAAGTCTTCTCGATTAATCGCTCAACTTAGCTTTTCCTTTATCCACCCTTTTTTCTTTGAATTTTGATCTAAACAATTTCAATTAAGCTCACTTATAAACTTTTCCATTCAATTTGATCCATAAACACATAATTTAGCAAATTTATGAATTTACCCTAACTCTTACAATTATAATGATTTAGTCCCTAATGCCAAACTCATCAAATATAAAAATTTGATTGTTTTCCCTAAGGCCGAATCTTCATAAGGACTTTATAAGTCCATATATTCAACAAAATTTTCAATTTGACCATTCAAAATAATATTTTCACAAATAATTCCCTAATTAGCTACTTTCCTCAAAACTCAAAACAAAAGATGTTCATCTAGCTCCAATCTTAATTTAATACAAAAGCAATCATCATGAAATTCAACTTATCTTCAATGGTATATTTCATATACATGACTATTGCACAAAATTAACAAATGGGTTTGAAAGTAGAATGAATAACAATCACAAAAATGCAAAAATTATCAAAATTTCAAAGCTTAAGCTTACCCAATTAAGCCTAACCCTTGCCGAAACCCCTTGAAACTTCTTCCCCTTCTTTTTCTTCCTTAGTTTCGGCCAACCAGTTAAAAAGATGAACATGCATTTGCTTTTCCTTTTTGTTTTATTAAAATATACTTCTTTAGTATATTATAAGTGTTATTATTATTATATTACATATATAATTAATATTAAACACTTAATGGTTGCATGTTGTCTTCCACTAACCACTCAAATGAAGAATTTATAAATTAAGTCCACATATTAAAGGAAACAAATTAATTTAATCACTCAATTTAGATAAAGGCTATTTTTACCACCTTTGTAATTAAGTCCCTTGACTAAAATTAAGCATCCAAACAAACGAATTAACCTACCATATTTTAAGACATACTCAAGCACATAACATAGATATCAAATTAATAATAAAAATATTTTTCTAACCCGGATTCGTGGTCTCGAAACCACCGTTCCGATTAGGGTCGTAATTAGGCTGTTACATGTCACAAATTAAAATATAAAAATTAAATTGTTTTGCATTTTAGTCCAAGTTTCGTAATATTTATGGAAAAAAAATCAATTTTAGAGAGAGCGTGACAACGTATCCACCTCATATTAATGATATCTGTAAGCTTACACCCTAAACGAGTAACTAATTTTATGGTAGATTATAACTATTTTTTTATCTCGTGCGATGCTCGAGTTTAGTTGTATGTATCAATTAAATATATTACATGTATTTTTGTAACGTTTTAAAAATTTTATGACCTAGAAAGTAAAAAGATACTCACTTAGCTACATAATTTTAATTTAAATTAGATTTTATTGATTATAAAAACGACCAATATTATTATGAGGTGAGGTGACTCAAATCTCCATTTTTATTTAGGATTATTTGTAATTATCTTTAGGAATTTAAGTAGGACTAGTCTATGTATCTTAGCACTATAAATAGGGGGTGAGGTGACTCATATTAATATTCTTCATTTTTTTTTTTTTTGTAAACACTCTCTCCCCAAAAGTCTTTTGTTCTTTCTATATTTCCTTTTAATAAAATCTCCATTTTTATTATATTTTTATTTTCTTTTCCACCACAATCATGAGCCACTAAAACTCATCTAGCCAAAGGTTTTCGAAAATCCCCAAAAAGGATTCTTGAGGTTTAGAATCCACACTTAGTCTTCTCAACAGGGTATTCATCGTTTCTCCGCACTACGGGGCTGACGCTTCCGTCCATGTCCCTTAAGAAGTAAACTTTTCAACGTATGCAAAGGCGGCCGCTTTGTTTGTTTTGGAAGGATTGCACAGTCGATTCGTTAACTTACTGCGTCAGAGGTTGGCGAGCCCAAGAGACAAAATGGCGTGGGATTCGCCATTGAGAAGCGTTGATCTAGCATAGATGACTCCACAAAAGCGATTGCAGGCTAGAGTCAGGTTCCACCAAATCAAAGTCTAAATCCTCTGAGCTGATGGTTGTAGGCGTCCTCTTACACTATAACTGGCTTATTCGGTTTGAGAAGGATTATCCAAAAGCCAAGGATTGAACCCAAGGCAGATCGAGGCAACCGGAGGCTAGAATCTCCTCATAAGAATTTCTTTATCTCAACTCTATTTTCTATTTTTAATTTTCGCAATTCCAATTTGACTTCTCAATTCTGTTTTTATTTTATTTTATTTTCGTTTCCAAATCCAAACTTTTAATTCATTTTTTTTTTATTTTTACAGAAACACATGTTTTCTTGGGCATGATTCTGCCCAGGATTTCGAGAAACAAGCATTTGTATAATCCGGTCCCTGAGGATTCGACACTACTTCCCCTTTACTGTTCTTTTTCATTATTTTGCAGAGAATAGGATATTTTTGGTGCTTTCAACGACGCATCATTTATCCTCCTTTTGTCATGCTTTGATAAGTTGTTGTCTAAACCTCTGTTTAATTGGTAGTTGATGTCTATTATGGTTGCCTTGTGGACCATCTAGAGTGCAAGAAATGATTCTATGTTTAGAGGAAAAGGTTTTAATTTGGAGTACATTTTTTCTCTAGTTAAATTAAGATCTTTGCATTGGATAAAAGTCTTGTTAGAATGTATGAATTTTGTTGAGTCAATGTGGGTGGAGGGGGTGTCCTCGAGATTGTGAAAGGAGTATTCGTAGCCATCATACCAAGCGTGTGACACGTTGGGAACCTTCAAATGATGGCTGGTTAAAGTTTAACGATGATGGTTCAACATTAGGTAAATTTGGCCCGACGGGGTGTGGAGTGGATTTTAGAAATTCGAAACATCATGTCATTGCTATGTTTCAGGTCCCTAAGGCGTCCAAGATTCTAATTTCATTGAAATTATGGCGATTAAGTTAGCTCTTCATTTCTTCTTAGACTCCTAGTGCATTAAAGACTAAAAGCTTATGGTTGACTTCGACTCCATAGTCACGCTTACTTGGTGTATCAATGAGAAGTCTAGGCCTTTGGAAATATTGGCACATTTTTGCAAGCATTGATGAAATTAAGATGTCCATTCATGAGGTACTGTTTAGAAAAACTGGGAGAGATGCTAATGGTATGGCAGATTCATTGGCGAAATCAGGGTGCTTTTGATCTCAAATGTTTTTTGTAGATTGGTGATGAGCATCGTTGAGTTTAATGGAGATGATAGTTTCATTGTTATTTCATCGAAGAAGATTCACCAAATCATTTGCAACGATTATTAGACTATCAAACAACAGTATTTTGTGCCTATTTGAACGTCTGTGCTGCTGTTTTAAGGTGTGCTGCAGTTGCAATAATCATAACCAATAATTCTACAAAAATAATTAAGTTAACTAAGTTTGATTAAAGATAAATACTTTATTTTAAGATAGTTTTGGTAATTAAATAATGAAGAGAAATATTTTTCTGTTATGAAAATATTTATCTTGTATCTGTTTCAGTGGAAGCAATTTTCAAAAACTGAGTTCAAGAAAACTTATCAAATACTGTAAAATGTTTTACATAAAATCATTAGGAAAATATTACATTTTCGGAAAAGCATACTATTTTCTGAAAACATTTTCCATTTTCAACCAAACAAACAAACCCCAAATTTGATTGAATTATACAGGAGTTAAAAGTTCTGAGCAGCCGAAAATTATAATGATGCTATTGTCATCGCTACAGATATTGGTTTTCCCCTAAGTTCTTACCATTACCACCAACAAGATTCTCACTTACAACACAAAGTCAGAACAAAATCAACAATATTGAAAATAGACACTAAACTCATTCTAGTTTCCAGAATCTTTTATCACTGTACAATGGTTATGTACAAAATGATTCACATTTGCAAGTTATGATCTTTACACAATTTGTGAAACATTTCAGAGCAAGATTGATTTATTAGAGTGTATGATAAGATCCATAACTAAGGTGGCAGTGAATATATCTGCAGAAAAGCCCTTACCAACCATTTCCGTAAGAAGTTGTGTTGCCTTTGAGGTATAGCTGTTGCGAAGGAACCCCCGAATCATTACATTATAACAGCAGCTATTAGGCGAACAGTCATTATCTCCCATGCTCCCAAACAACCTGTATGCTTCATCTGGCAATCCCTCTTTACACAGTCCATTAATCATTATACAATATGTGCAAACATCCGGTTTTAAACCATTGTCTGAGAGTTGATGAAATAATTCCTTGGCAACTTCGATATGCCCAGCTTTGCACAACCCATCAATTAGGACATTATACGGGACAATACCAAGTTCCAACCCACTGTTTCGCATTGCTTGAAAAAGTTTCAATGCCTCTTCGATATGACCTGTTTTGCATAAACCATCCAGCAAACAGGTCACTATATCTGGAACTTGTCCAGAAGCAAGCATCTTTCTAAAAAGTTCACATGCAGTTGAAACTTTCCCTAACTGAAACATACTCTGCATAAGAGTGTTGTATGTGACAGTATTCGGGATTGGTCCCTTTCGAGATATTTCATGAAAGAGTTCCATTGCTTCGTCTAACCTTTTACCTCTGCAATATCCATTGATCATGGTGCTGTAAGTAACTATATCAGGTGCACAACCCTTCTCAATCATCAAGTTGAAAACTCTTCTAGCTTTATCCATTTTGTTCTGCAAGCAATGGCCGTTGATTAATGCATTATGGGTAACAACACTAGGCTCAATGCCTCGCTTTATCATTGCGTCAACAATATCCTCAGCTTCAGAGACCATCCCTTCCTTGCAATGCGCATCAACCAATGTATTATACGTGACAACATTAGGCTCAATGCCTTGCTTTCTCATCATGTCAACGATCTCTACAGCTTTAGAAATCATTCCTTCCTTGCAAAGTGCATCAATCAATATAGTATATGTGACAATATTAAGTGAAATATCGTTATCAACCATTTCATTCAAAAGCCTTGTTGCCTCCTCTTGCTGGCCCAAATTACACATACCATGAATTAAGCAGCTATAAGTAACTATATCTGGTCTACTGCCCTTAACCTTCAATTTGGAAAAGAGATTGAGAGCCTCCTTTAATAGCCCCTTCTTACAAAAAAGGTCAAGTATGGTACTATATGCTACAATATCGGGTTCATAACCTCTGCCTTCCATCAGTCTTAGAAACCTAACAGCTCTATCAGTATTGCCGGTCTTACACAACCCCTTAAGTACTGTATTGTAAACAATCAAATTAGGTTGATACCCTCTTTCAGTCATTTCATCGAACAAACAAACGGCCTCAGAAATATTACTTTGATTACAAAGCCCATTTATCAAAGTTGAAAAAGTTACAACATCAGGTTCAACACCTAACTTCAGCATTTTCCCAAAAACAGAAAACCCAAAATCAATTCGACCCAATTGACAAAAGCAATTAATCAAGATGCTCATAGAATAAACATCATGGGAAACGCCTAATAATTCCATCTGGCTACACATAGAAACAACAATGGCATAATGTTTCATTCTAACAATGGCTGCAAATAATTTAGTGAATTCCAGAACTGAAGGCACTGGGTACCTGCCAATCATCTTATTGAACAAAATCAAAGCATGATCAACATTCTCGAAGCCATCATCCCTTTTTCCCTTTCCTCTAACAGACATGGGTTTCTTACTTAAGGCTTTGATGTGGGGAGCAATGGTGTTAGAAGAAGAAGAGTAGAAATTAGAAAGATGTCTTCCACCATTAACAAGTGAACGAAGAATAAAAGAAGAAGGAAGCTTACCCATATCTTGAAAGTAAGCAAAATGAAGAAAAAAAGGAAAAAAAAAACACAAAGAGAGCTGAGCTTGAAAATGAAACCTTATTTGGATTCGTTACTCTCCCGTCTGAAATAGCCGTAACAGAGAGGCTCCGGAGATTTCAGCTTCCTCACCTTACTGTCTACTCATTGTGTCGATGGTGGATGGATGATTAGAAACATCAACGTTGGGCACCTCCATAGCCCTAACATTCAGCCCATTTGGCACCATCATTTTTTTCAATTCTAAAATTTCAATCCTCGCCAAGATAGTAGCAGTTAAGTTAAAGTTAAATTCTATTACATACAAAATTTTAGATAACAAATATATTATTACGTGTTAAATATTATGTCAGCGTATTATTTTTGTATAATATTTATAAAAATAATTTTATTTTAATTAAAAATTTAATGACTATTATAATATTGAATTTGTAAAATATAAAGATTGGAAATGATTAAATTAAACACATATCACGAGATTGATAATAAAATTTTATCTATCAAATTCATACACTAAAACTAAAATTTTAAAAATTAAATTTTTTTTAAGAATCTTAGTTATCTGAATCAAGGAATAACATTAAGGTCTAAATTTTAAAATATATTTAGGGTAAATTACACAACAATACCTAATTAAGATGGAATCCAAACAAAACAAATACTTAGGTTTCATTTCAGTCACTCAACTTTCGAAAAGTTATAAAACAGTCATTAATTAACCGTTACCGTTAAAGTGTTAACAGAATTACTGACAGGACAAGTTGACCAGTTGATGTGGCAAGTTAACTTATGACCCCTGCATTTTTTCTTCTTCTTCTTCTTCTTGTCCAAAGGATAGTACACCCCTATCCTTTTTTCCTTTGCTTCTTTTGGAGAAGACCATTCTGGCCCTTCACAGGCAACAGTAATGACCATTTGTCTTTCTCCACCGTTTTGGTGTTCTTAGTGGCTCCATTTTCCTCCATGGTTAACCCTATCAAAAGTACCCTCCGGTCGCTTTAGAAGTCAACTTCAAAAGGATCCTCTCAAACACCAATGTCATTTGAAAATCGAAGCTCCAATATTGTGATAAGAAAAAAGAATAAGAACATTTAGAAGTCCATGAAATCATCTTCCCAGTTGAAACTCCATCAGATGATTAGAAACATCCACCCAACTGCCAAGAGGATCAAAAAAGGATTAATAGATGTCTACCAAGCTAACACAGAGGACATGGGGTAAAAACCATTCCTCCAGTACATGCTCAATAAGTTAATTTTAAGCACTGAGCAAGACTGAATCCATTTCACACAAAAGAATAAAAGAACAATGGGGGCCACATCAAAAACCAATAGTTCATAAGCATGTACACATCAAAATAAAGAGGGAAGCATACAATACTAATTCATGCACGTAACCAATGGATTTAACTTTCTTCACAATCAGTGAGGTTCCTAACAAATCACAAACACTATTGACCCCATATTTCTCCCAATATTCACCCTTTAGTTATTTAAACAGTTATTTAAGAAGTTATTTCCTAGAAGTTAGTGGCTGAAATTTGTCAGTGATTTCTTTTGAGAGTCATCGAAATTTGTTAGCGATTTTCTTTTTGAGAATCACAGTATGTTTCTCCATAAATAAAACCCAACTGGCAACGCTTCTTATTGCTCAAATATGTCAGTACAAGAAAAAATTCTTCTCCCAATGACAACACTTAATTCATACACATTTGCTGCATTTTAATGCTAAAGTTAGCGATCCCAAGATGTATAATGCAGTCAATCTACCCAAAATTTTCATTTTTCCTGAAGTATTCATGTCAAACATGTGTTCATCCCAAGACGTATAATGCAGTCAATTTACCCAAAGCAACCGGAGGGTCCTTTTGAGAGGGTTAACCATGGAGGAAAATGGAGCCTTTAAGAACACCAAAACGGTGGAGGAAGACAAGTGGTCATTAATGTTGCCTGTGAAGGGCCAAAATGGTCTTCTCCAAAAGAAGTAAAGGAAAAAGGGATAGGGGTGTACTATCCTTTAGTGAAGAAGAAGAAGAAAATGTAGGGGTCAGAAGTCAACTTGCCACATCAGCTGTTCAACTTGTCACGCCAGCAATTCTGTTATCACCTTAACGGTAATTGTTAATTAGTGACTGTTTTGTAACTTTTCGAAAGTTGAGTGACTGAAATGAAACCTAGGTAATCTGTTTTGTCGATTACTCCAAAGTTGAGTAATCATTGGTGTAATTTACCCATATATTTATAAAAAATTTAAAAAAATTAAATAAGTCTATAATAAAATATTATGCTTAATTTATCTTATATTTCCATTAATCCAAAATAACATCATAGTTACTAACAAGCGTTGCGTATAATATAATGTATATTGCATTCTTATGAAAATACTAAAAGTTAATATATATATATATATGTGTGTGTGTGTTGATACCATACATACATGCATTTAGAGATAGCTTTTAAGGTTTAAGGTATACATGGGATGTTATTCTTTAATGTGAAATTTTTTGGTAGGCTTGAATTTAAATATTTATTGTTTTACATAATTTTTTTTTTCGGATCAAATCATTTATAATATATATGAAAAGTAAATACATGAATATTGTATTGACTATTGAGGGTGTGGTTGAAATGTGAGAGGAAAAAAAGAGAGAGGGGGGAAGTAGAAGTTATCATTGGTTGGGTCGAGTTCGAATTAGGTTTCAATAAAATTTTAGGCCTGTTTTTTAAGTTTAGGTTCGGTTTAACCCAAAAAATAGGCTTGAAAATTTACCCAAGTCTTGTTCAAATTATAAAATCTAAACCCAAGCCCAACCCGTATTAAATTTTTTATTATAAAAGTTGAGATACAAAATAATGTCGAAAATTAAAATATAAAAAATAAATTGTTTTGCATTTTAGGCCCATGTTTGTATTATTTAAGGGAAATAAATCGATTTTGGAGAGAGCGTGAAAATGTATCCAGCTTATATTAATGATATATGTAAGTTTACACCCTAAACGAGTAACTAATTTTATGGTAGATTATTATAATACCCCTTACCCGTATTCGATATTAGAATAGAGTACAAGGCATTACCGGAGTTTACAATATTTTATTTTATTTTATTTTTACTCAATATAGCCGCTTTATAAATATTTAGCCTTCCTGCAATTTTAAACCGAGACCAATCCACATCAACCAATCCAATTCAACATATTTTCATAATAGATTCATGCATATTTATAAGATAACATCAATACATACCAAACCAAGGTTTGCTAGCCATACCAATGGTGGACCTTATTTTCATTTCATATTAGCATTACTTTATTAGTTTATACATGCCATTGATTTCCAAAATAAAGTTTCTTTATATACCGAAATCTTGAGGCTGATAGTGTGATGTATCTCCTACCGAATCCGACCTCCGAGCTCTTCATACTACAAAACAGGGGAAAAAGAAACAAGATAAGCACTTTGTGCTTAGTAAATCCATGTAACAAGAATTATACTTACCTTAATATTTTCAATACAATGTAATAAACATTCATATATCCATTCAATGCATTATTACCCTAACATACACAAGCTCAACATTCAAGTTAGTTCAATAATTTCCATGTATCAATAATATATGCCATGATTGATGAGCTCATCAATACCATGATTTCCATTTCTTTGTTATATTTCCATATTTATCCCGTTGAATTACTCAGAATTTCGATGGATTTTCAGAGGTACACTTTAGTGTACAAATCCGAGTCCGTCAATTCATATTCATGTGCGCACATTTTCATTTCGAGAGCACACTCCGTGAACCTCATCCTTACGGTGGGATTACCACCAAGCTAAATCCTCAGAATATAAACTCATAGAGTATTGTCGGGATTACAGTCAAAGCTAAATCCGCAACGACAATTACTCTAATGAGCTTGGATCTCAATTACCGATCCAGCTGAATTCAGACCCTAATTTGGATTACCCGTCCGGCTAAATCCATTTTACACATATTCTTCGGGAGGGCTATATCAAGATAGGATCACCCGTCCGGCTAGATCCTTTTACCGTCAATTCCTTTTCGAGATCCATCGAATTTTCCTTTCATTCAACCGGATTTCTTCCACTTTTATCAAATATGTCAATGTTTCATCAACTTTCATACAATGAACATTGAAATCATATTCACATCAATAATATACATTTCAAGCATTTAAGAATATAATTCAAGTTACATGAACTTAACTCGATACTAGTTCGTATACAAAAACTACTAATCCGAGACTTTTTCCTTTCCTCGATCTAGCTTCGTATTTGAGTTTTCCGGATCTAAATAAATAAATTCAATCATCAATTCAGTACATTTCATGTTCACATATAGCATTTTCAATAATTCTATTATTATTTTTAGTTCATTCAAAACTGTCTACTTGAGTCATAGTCACTAAATTATTTTTATCTTGAGCTATAGAATCCAAATTAGGATCCGTTAATTTTCCCTGAAACTAGACTCACATATCTTCTTTCCATAAAATTTTCAGAATTTTTGGTTTAGCCAATAAGTACAGTTTATTCTTTAAAGTCACCCCTGTTTTGCTGTTTGACAGTTCTGACCCTTCTTCACTAAAAATTAATTATCTCTTCATACAAGATTCGGATGATGTTCTAGTCTATTTCTATTAAAAATAGACTCATTCATGATTCTAAACATATAAATTTGAGCCCCTAATTATTTTTATTCAATTTTTTTATGATTTTCTAAAGTAAAAACAGGGGAACCCAAATTCATTCTGACCTTGTCTCACAAAATTCATTATATCTCATGATTTACGTATCTATTGCTTACATAATTTCTTCTATGAGAAACTAGACTCAATAAGCTTTAATTTCATATTTTGTTCATCTTCTAATTCGATTTATACAATTTATGGTGATTTTTCAAAGTTAGTCTACTGCTGCTGTCCAAAACTATTTTAGTGCAAACTGTTTATTACCATTTTCCCCCTAAGCTTTCAATAAATGATAATTTCGTCCCTGCTCAATTAACTTCTCAATTGAGCTGATTTTTCTCAATTAAAACTTTAATCTATCACTTTAAACTACTTTATAACCTTTGGGAATCATAATTTAAGTAATATACTTTAATTCCAAACATTTTCAGAATTAGGTCCTAAAAACCAATTTCTATTGAAATTACCTAATAAAATCATCTCATAAACAAATTAAATCTTCAATTTCATGCTATTTCATCATAAACTTACAGCACTCATCCATGGTAACTTTCAATTTCATCCATGAGATAAAAAAACTAATGAATTTAGTAATAGGACCTAGTTGTAAAAGTCTTAAAAACACAAAAATTACAAGAAATAGGCAAGTATTAACTTACTTGGTGCAAAAATTATGATATACCAGCTTAGAAAACCCTCCTATGGCGTTTTTGGATGATGAGAGTAAAGAAAAATGAAGATATTTCTAGATATCTCAAATTAGTCCTAGTTTTATTTAATAAATTTTGTTATTTTCCCATTTTACCCTTCTTTCAGTAATCCTCCTGATTTTTCTCAGCTTATGCCGCCTAAAATATCTCCTTTGGGCTTATTTTCTCTTTAGATCCCTTTTCATTTGACAATTGAGCTATTTAATCCTTAATAACTTTTACACCTTTTTCAATTTAGTCCTTTTCATTTAATTACCTACCCAAACGTTAAAATTTTCTAACTAAATTTTAATACCACATTACTAACATTTTATAAATATTTATAAAATATTTTCTACTCAATTTTATGAGATCAAGGTCTCGATACCTTGTTTTTACCCAATTCCTTCAATAATTCCTTTTCTAACTAACCACTAAATCGGTAAAATTTTCTATCGATATTTTAATACGATTTTCCTATCATATAAATATTCATGCAAAAATATTAAAATAAATTTCTCTTTAAATAGGATTTATGGTTATGAAACCATTGTTCGATAACCTTGAATTTAGGCCATTACAATTATAATATATACAACTATTTTTTTTTCTCAAATGCGATGCTCGAGTTTAGTTGTATGTATCAATTAAATATATTACGTGTATTTTTGTAACGTTTTAAAAATTTTATGACCGAGACAGTAAAAAGATACTCACTTAGCTACATAATTTTAATTTAAATTAGATTTTATTGATTATTTTATAAAATAATCAATATTATTATGTGGTCATTTTGTCATTTTAAATTAATAAAATCTATAAAAATTCATTTGATGGGATTCAAACCCAAAACATTATGATATTTAACATTTAAATTTTATGATTTCAACATAAGTCCGATTTGTTTTTATATTATTTTAAAATATATATTTGTTATATAATTTCTTTCAACCACATCCTAAGTATGCCATAATCTAAGATCATATTTATTGACTATATTATGTTTGTATTGTATTTTTATACTTGTGCTCTAAATTATAATATTCAAATTAAAAGTAATAAATAGCAAAATCTAACATAAACCACTAGCGGTGCATTTGATTTGTAGAATCTTGGATTATATTTCGTAATAAAATTATGAAAATGTAATATTACGGATGGAATGCAAAATACATTGTTTGGTTCATTTGCTTGGAATGAAAGATTCATGTATTCTTTGATGAAATTTAGGATTACCTAAAAGCAAATTTTACTATATTTTGATTGTTATAATTTTTCTTTTACAAGTTCACTTCCTTTAACCCTTTTTAGTCTCAACTTTTCAAAAATTATAATAACTTAATAAATTCATTTTATTTCACCATTTTATCATATGATAACGTTATCTTAAATGTTGTTATATCAAAAGCTTGGGACATCAAAGCTAACAACTTTCATCAAATCAGAACAATTATAAAATTTATCTCAATGACTCAACCTCAATTTTAACAATAGCTTCAGCTTCAACTTTCGCAAAATAACAAAATAGTCCTTTTAACTATTTTCCGTTACAGACGTAACAGAAAAGTGACATGGTATTTAATGGAGGGTTAGCTATCATTTAAACAACCCCATAGCCCTAGTCAAGTAGGTAGAAAAAAAAGAAAAGAAAAAAAAATGAGAAGAAGAAGAAGAAGAAGAAGAAGAAAAAGAAGAAGAAGAAGAAGAAGAAGAAGAAATGGACATACCTTAGTTTTGTTCCTCCAAGGTAGAGTCACCACTTAGTTCGCAGTTATCTGTTGAATATCTATCCCCTTTTTTCTTCTCTCTTTTCTTAACTCTGGTCACCATCGTTCATGGCCTTCTCTGGCCAATCTTCATCACTAAATGGCTCCTCTTTTCCTCTTCTCAAATCTCAGTTTAGATTTCACAATAAGCCTTAAAATCCTAAGATTAAAAACTTAAAGCTTCGAACAAGGCTTCAATAGATTTTCGCCGTCCACCATCTGATCACCACCATATTCCGGCCACAGCTTTTCTTCGACCAACCATGACTCTTAACCACTCAGATCATCGAACTGGCTTTAGTTCTCCAACTGGCAAAACCCAAAATGGGTGTGGGTTTCTTCTCTTTTGATTATCTTCTTTTTTAGTTTTTTTTTTTACTTTCTTCTTTTGATGCAAGCCAATTTGGAATTCTTGCTCTTTTTTTGCTGGTTTGATTTTGGATGCTTGCTATTTGGTATTTTGTTTTTGCTGATTTTTGTTGTTTTGTCGTCAATTTTGATTTGAAGCTTCATAACATCGCCACAAGCAGGAGCTCCAACTAAACTGATGCCGATGAACGGGTTGTGATGGGATCTCCTTAACATTAGCCCAATCAATCGTTTTGATGCCAGACTCGACATTTTCGCTGTCGATTTTCAATTTTCACTACTACGGAAATCATGCTTCAGGATAGCTAAGAGCTTTTCTAGGTTCCATCTGCCAAAATTTTTTTCCCAATTTTTTTTCCCATTCTGTGCCTAATTTTAGGTAAATCCCATGTCAATATGCCACGTCAGCTAATTGGTTTTCAACGTGGCAAGTTACTTGTCCACATCAACTAGTTCTTGTTAAGACAATAACAGAAAATGTTAATAAAAGGCTGATTTGTCAGTTTTTTATAACGTTAGTGATTGTTTTATTATTTTTCTAAAGTTGAGTGACTGAAATGAAATCTAAATGATTGTTTTGTCAGCTACCCCAAAGTTAGTGACTATTAGTGTAATTTACCCAAAATAGAATTTATTGCATCTTTATTTCATTTTTAATATTTTACAATATTAAAATAGTAAAATATATAATTTTATATTATTATCTATTTATTTTTATAATTAAATTTAAATAAAATTATTTTAAAAAATATTTAATTGAAATTCAGATTAGGCCGGGTTGAAAACAAAAATAAATTCATTGATACACAGTGGAATGGATCGTGGTTGTGGGAGTATACTAGAAATATGGGATGTTGCTCGCAGCTTGAAGCTGAATTGTGGCTCATTTTGGACGGTATGAATCTTCTTTGGATTCAAGGCTTTAGGCGTGTGGAGATTGAGAGCGACAGTGCTGCTGCTGTCCGCATCATATTGGATGAGTCTGCTGCTAAGCAGAGTATATCGCACAATTCGAGTTCTTTAGAATCGGCAAAGAAAGGTCAAGATACATCACATTGTCCGGGAAGCCAATGCGTTTGGCCTAAGCAGGCTGCTGAATCCATCACCTGCTGCACTGAGGAGCATTCTTTGTAAGGACTGTACAGGGACGGCTGCGGTTAGGCTGAAATCACTACCCTCCGTTATATAAACATCAACCCTTTATTACTCAACACACGTAAATCAATGCCATTAAATCACCTTAATATTTATTTCAATTCCTTTTATTCTCAACTCATGTTTAGTTGTCCATACAAATATATTATCATGTGTTAAATATTATGTCAGCGTACTATTTTCGTATAATATTTATAAAAGATAATTTTATTTTAATTAAAAAATTTAATGACTATCATAATACTGAATTTGTAAAATATAAAGATTGAAAATGATCAAATTAAACACATATCACGAGATCGATAATTAAATTTTATCTATCAAATTCATACACTAAAACTAAAATTTTAAAATTAATTTTTTTCAAGAATCTTAGTTATTTGAATCGGGGATAACATTAAGGTCTAAATGTTAATATATTTATAAAAAATAAAAAATTAATTAAGTCTATAATAAAATATCATGCTTAATTTACATTATCTTTCCATTAATCTAAAATAACATCATAGTTACTAACAAGCGTTATGTATAATATAATGTATATTGCATTCTTAAAGAGATGTAAGTTCAAATCTTAAAGACAACATTGTCGAAAAGAACATTAAATATGAACCATCAAACAAACATGAAAAATACTAAAAGTTAATATAAATATATATATATATATATATACACACTTATGTGTGTATATGTTGATACCATACATACATGCACACGGCGTGTTATTCTTTAATGTGAATTTTTTTTGGTACGCTTGAATTTAGATATTTATTGTTTTATGTAAGTTTTTTTTCCGGATCAAATCATTTATAATGTAACAGCTCGGTTTAGACCCTAGTCAGAACAGTAGTTTCGGGACCATAAATCTGAGTAAAAAATATTTTAATATTATTTTTGGTGTTTACAGTATGTGAATTAATATGTGTGAAAGTTTCGTGTGAAAATTTTATCGTTTGTGTGCTCGATTTTATAAAAAGACTTAATCGCGTAAAATGAAAAAGTGACTTGCTATTTGTTAAATTGCTATATTGCTATGTTCTTTTAATGTGGAGGCCTTAAAATGAAATTAGGCCATTAAATGATAGAATGGACGGTGGTGGACAACCATTTTTAAGTTTTTGTATTATTTCATTAAGGTTAAAAAGGTAAAATGACATATTAATAAGAAATAAAATAAAACAAATACATAAAATGGCCATTATGTTCATCTTTTGGCCGAACAAGGAAGAGAAAGAGAAACATTTGAAAGCTTTAAAGATTCGGCACTTTGAAGCTCAAATTGAGGTATGGATTTTGCTAGGTTTTCGATAATTTTTATGTTTTTGAGATCGTTGCTTCGAATACTAATAAACTCATCCTTTAATTTTTAGAATTGATGATGAATTTGATATTTGCCATTAATGTTAGCTTGATGTTTTTGTGGTTTGATGATGAAATATAAATTTTTGTTGATAGATTATTATGTTTAATTAAGTGATTTTTGATAAAAATGTGTATTAAGGAATAAATTGAGAAAAGTGTAAAATTCAAGGTTAAATGTGTGAATGAAATAAAAATATGGGCTGCTAGTAGTATGGGTAGAATTTGGCCTAACAATGTTTTAGTGAAATTTTGTGTATTTTGAAATAAGGACTAAATTGAGAAAAATGCAAAATGTTAGGGGCTAAAATGCAAATTTACCATTTATATGTTCTTGAATGGAAATTGAATGAAATTTTAAATAATTAAGTTAATTTTGATATTAATTAGATTGGCAAAAGTGGAAATCAGATTTGGATCGGGAAAATCAAAAGTTATCGATTAGTCGTTCCTACTGCGTCGCGTCCGTCGACGAGGTAAGTTCATAAGTAAATAAATGTCGATTAATTCTATGGTATTCATTTTATAGTGCGAATTGAATTATTACTTGTGTATATAATATGCTGAAATTAATTGAGCAAGGGAACAATATTCACAAGCCTGAAATGATCGAGTTTCGACGTTCGAAAGCCCCGTACGAACCTTAGAAATAGTTGGGATACATATGTCATGACATAGGATTTCGATATGTGTTATCTTGTAAGACCACGTCTAGGACGTTGGCACCGATTTGAGATTTACGTGTAAGACCATGTCAGGGCATCGGCATTGTATTTGATTTCGTAAGACCACATGCGGGATAGTGGCATCGATATTGATTTCATGTAAGACCACGTCTGGGACGTTTTCAGAGCTCTCCAAGTATCCTATTTGATTCCGAATGGTTCAATGAGCATTCCGAAAAATAAATGAGTATATGAATATGCATTCGAATCAGGTATGTTGCGATGAATATGAATTTGAGCAAAGAAAGTGAGTATGATTATAATTATGTAACAACCCGAATTTAGCCCTAATCAGAATGGTGGTTTCAGGACCACGAATCCGAATCGGAATAATAATTTTATGTTATATTAACTACTTATTATATGTGAATTTGTGTGTGTGAAATTTTCGTATTAAAACTTAATTGTTTTAGTGGTTAATTGTAAAAGGGGGGTTTAATTGCATAAAATGAAAAATTGGTGGCAGAATGTGTTAGTTCTAAATTGGAGATGGCTTTTTAGATTGAGGTATTAAAAGTGTAAATTTGCCAAAAGATTAAGGCTAGTGCCCGGCCTTCATTTGCATGTAATAGTAACATAATTATTTATTACTATATTACATGTCACTAGGTAATAAAAAAAAAGGTGATAAATGAATTAATAATAAAAGAAAAGCAAGTGTGTTCATCTTTCTTTCTAGTGACTGAGAATAAGAAAAACAAAAGAGGGAATCATCATCATCTTCTCCTTTTATCACCGAAACAAAAAGAAGAAGAGAGGGGTTTGAGCTCTCAAAATATTGGTCCTTGCATGTTCTCATAAGGTGAGTAAATGAACTTGGTTTTTGTTAATCTTAGCATTTTTGAGGTTGTTGCCATGAAATCTATCTAGCCATAACCGAAATTTTGAATTTGGTTATAAAAACTTAATGTTGCCATGGATAAAATTTGATGTTTGGATAGTTAATAATAGAATAGAATATTAGCTATGCTAGATTAACAAGAATTTTCTTTGGATTTCTATTTGAAACTTGGTATAGGGATGATTTTGTAAAAAGAAAATTTTTGAAAGGGTTAAATAGCAAAATATTTGAAGAAATGAGTTGATAGAAGAGTAATGAATATTCGACCCTTGTTGGATATGGTTAAATTCTTAATATTTTGTGTTTTGGGCTATATGGACTAAATTGTAAACAATGTAAATATTGGGGGTAAAAATGGCAATTTGTGTAATTATGTGTTGTGGATTAAATTGAATAGAAATGTATTTGAATGGGTTTAATTTGTAACCATTTAGAACAAGAACAAACGGAAAAGGAATTGGATCGGGGAAAGGCCAAACTAAACGAGTAGCCGAAAAGCTTAATTTGTCAACTTTCGAGGTAAGATTTAAGCAATTGAGTTAAATTGAATTTTATTTTACAATACAAACTTTTACTATAAGAAGATAGGTATGTTAATATATACATTGCCGAATGTGTCATGGAGCTTGATAAGAATTTGCCCGAATGTGATATTGTTTATAGCTTGAACATAATTGCATGAAAAGGGCATTTGAATGTTAATAATGTAATTAAATTATGTGGGATATTAGGCTTGAATGTGATTGATTTCAAATGGATTGGTCGGATGCTTGATAAAGATTTGGCCGAATGTGATATAATATTTGGATAGAGAATATTATGGATATATCTTGGTGTATGTAATTGTATGTGATTCAGTGGATTGGTTTTCATTTATACTTGTATACAAATCGAATGGACAACAAGTTATGAAAGGCACTAATTGTGCGAAATTGGTTATAAAGCACTATGTGTACGAATTATTAAAGTAACGGCTCTATGTGAGCGATACGTTACGAAAAATGTTAAATAACGGCTCTATGTGAGCGATATGTTACGAGAAATGTTAAAGTAACGGCTTTATGTGAGTGATACGTTACGAGAAATGTTAAGAAACGGCTCTATGTGAGCGATACGTTACGAGAAATGTTAAGTAATGGCTCTATGTGAGCGATACGTTACGAGAAATGTTAAGTAACGGCACTAAGTGTGCGATACGTTACTAAATTTTATTAACAAGTGTGTAGGTATGAGGTTCGTTAAAAGATTTCTATTAATTATGATATCAAGTATACGGAAATGTACAAGTATATTATCACATGTTATGCACGAACGGTTAAGTTTGGAGAGGTAAGTAAACTAGAGGTATGAATTATACCTATTAACTTAAGACTTTTGGTAGCTTGAAATGTAAGTAGAAGATTTGGGTAAGTATATGACATGTATGTTAGTTATTTATTATGTGATGATGGTATATGGAAGTTATTATAAGCATACGATGTGGATATGAATTCAACTTTTAATTGTTTAGGATATTCGGTAAGGAGGTTATCAATGAGTTAGGTTTTGAAATCTTGATCAATAAATTTATATCTAAATGAGTGTAATTGCTTAAAACTTACTAAGCTAAATAGCTTACTTGGTGTGTTTATTTCATTGTTTTATAGATTTTTGAAGTCGAGGCTTGAGCTCGGAGATCCACAGCATAGTCAATCGCACTATCACTAAGCTTTGGTATCTTATGAGATGTAACTCTTTTGAATCTTATGACATGTATAGACTATGTTTCTTTCGGCTTATTTTTGAATGGTGTGTATACGTATAAAGCCATGCAAAAATGGCTATACTTTTGTGTATAAGTATGGTTAATGTATGGAGTTTAAATGAAATGGAGTAAGGATGTTATAAACTAGTTAACCATACTTTACAATGAAACAGTTTTTGGTTAACAGAATTAACGTGATTTTGAAAATCACCAAAAATAGGAGAAATGAAATTAGAGAGTGAATAAGATATAGAATTAAATCTTATTGTGTCTATTTTTATATGAAAGAAACAGAGTAGGCAAACGAATTTTATATTATGAGATATTTAAATTTTAGTGAGACTGGTTCTGAATGACGTCGTGATTCATTGTTCTGTATTGGAAAAATTGTTATAAATTGTAAAAAATAATAATGGAGCATAGTTTATATGCTTAGAATCATTAATGAGCCTATTTTTGATTGGAATAAACAAGAACATTATTGTAATTATGTACAATGAGATAACTGAGTTTTTGTAAAGATAGGTCAGAACCATCAAACAGTGAAACAGGGGAAACTTTAATGAATAGACTGTACTAATTGGCTGTATGAAAAATTCTGGAAAAATTATGGTAAGAAGATACATGAGTCTAGTTTCAAGAAAAATTTACGGATCTAAATTTTGAGTTTCGTAACTCGATTTATGGTCAATTTAGTCAACATGATGCAGTTGGAAAGTTTCAATTTTTATGCCCCGAATTAGTAGGCAAGTCTAATAATGCCTCATACTCGTCTCCAGCAACGGTCTCGGGTAAGGGGTGTTACAGATTAGTTGTTATATGATTTATGTGAAAATGAGTTGTGGATATTAGCTAGTGAACTATGAACAAATGAACCATATAGGAAATATAGAATTGTAATTGTGTTTTTGCCGATATCGATTGTGTACATATGATTTGTATATGAAATTCGATATGAAATGTGAGTATGATTCAAATGATGGTATATGTGAAATATAAGATAATGAATGATGTGTTATATATGTTCGTTAAATGAAATTATGGTCCTATGTTTCGGACATGAGGATTATGAAACACGGGACATAGTTTAGATGTGCGATTTGTTATGATTATTCAGGTTTGGAAGTGTATAAAAAGAAATTGATATATTTTTATGAATAATCTGTAATAAATGACCATGATTCGATTGGTATGTAATGAAATTGTGAAAGCTTAAATTTATGAATGAGCTAATAGTTGATATATGAATTTTGAAAACATAGTTTATATGTTCATTTATAATTAAGCCTAGTGAAGTTACCTAATGTGGTCTTAAGAAATTACGATTATGATGAATATTCACTACACCAAAACAGACTTTTAGCGGCGTTTTTAGTGGCGTTTTAAATAAAAACGCCGCAAATTTTATACATTAGCGGCGTTTGAACGAAAACGCCGCCAAAAAAAGAGAAATAGTGGCGTTTATTTACAAAACGCCGCTAAAAGTATTGCCTTTAGCGGCGCTTCACCAAAACGCCGCTAAAAGAATGGCCTTTAGCGGCGCTTTCCCAAAAACGCCGCTAAAAGTCTGGCCTTTAGCGGCGCTTCACCAAAAACGCCGCTAAAAGAATGGCCTTTAGCGGCGCTTTCCCAAAAACGCCGCTAAAAGTCTGGCCTTTAGCGGCGCTTCTCCAAAACGCCGCTAAAAGTCGGCCTTTAGGCGCTTCTCCAAAACGCCGCTTCTCCAAAACGCCGCTAAAGTCGGCCTTTAGCGGCGCTTCTCAAAACGCCGCTAAAAGTCAGCCTTTAGCGCGCTTCTCTAAAAACGCCGCTAAAAGTAATTTTAAAGTTTTTTTGGATATATATGACTTATTGTTTTAAATTTATATATTAAATAATTTTTTATATAATTGTAAAGAGATAACATTAATTTTAATACATTAAAATTATGATTCTAGTTTTAAATTATTTAAGAGAAAATATTTGTTAAAAATGAAAAAAATTAAATAATTTCTTATATAATCGTAAAAGAGATAGTGTTAATTTTAAAATATTGAATATTAATTCTCATGATTATTTAGGGTTATGGTTTAACATATATAGGGTTTAGGGTTTAGGGTTTAGAGTTTATCGTTTAAGGTTTAGGGTTTAGGGTTTAAGGTTTAAGGTTTAGGGTTTAAGGTTTAGGGTTTTAGGGTTTTAGGGTTTAGGGTAAGTTTAGTGTTTAATTTTTTGCCTTAGTGTTAAAGGTTTAGCATTTAGTGTTTAGTGTTTAGGTCATAAGGTTAAGGGGTTAATGTTTATAGTTTAGGATTTTAGTTGTTTAGAGTTTATAAAGGTTTATAGTTTAGGGTTTAGATTTTGAGGTTACACGTATTTAAGGTTTTATAGGTAGGGGTTTAAGGGCCGACTTAGGGTTTGGATGTAAACAAACTAGTGTTGATTATTTTCGAAAACTCATGCAATACTCTTTCATCCTCTTCGATCTATTATTATTTATTTAATTTTTTATATTGATTAATTAACATAAAGTTTATTTGTAATTTACTTTTTAAAATATTAAAAATTTATATATTAAATCGATCTATTATTAGTTTTAATGTAGAAAAATTTAGAACCAATAACATTTAAATATAAATGTTAAAAATGAAAAAAATAAAATACTATTATTTACAATATATTTTAATTTTTTTGAGTATATGAGTAATTATATTTTAATTTATATATTAAATAACTTTAAATTTTAAAAATTTCAAAATTTATCTAATTGTTTTAAATATTACTTAAACTTTAAAATAAAGAAAAATTTGATTAAATCTTTAAAAATATATTAGTAAATTAGTCCTATATGGTAACCAATAAGTAAATTGATATTTTTGTTAAAAATTTACTCATTTCTACTATTAAAAACTAGTCTCTTTATATTAGTACGAGGTATATGTTGCACGTCACGTGTCACAATTTAATTATTCTATTAGTTATGTCAATTTTAATATTAAAATAGATGAAAAATTTAATAAAAAAAGATAAATTTGCTTTGTGAACTAATTTATAAGGACTAATTTATCTATTTTTAAATAGAGGAATAAAATACAATCCGAAAATCTAATATTTGAAATTTAGATTTTAATTATTAAAATGAACATGATTTTAGAAAGCTAAAATATTTGAAATTTAGATTTTAATTATTAAAATGAACATGATTTGGGGTTTTGCCTTTTATCGTTTAAAACTTTAGGTCAGAATGGGCTCAATGGACAAAACGCCATATTTCAAGAACAAAACAGCCGACAGAGAGTAAAAGTCAATCTGGAAGGAAATTAGGGCTTTTTTTCTTCTTCTTTGCATACAAATTCAAGAGGAGCAAGAGCGAGCGGACCTCTCTTTCTCATCTTGTAAGCCACTCTCTTTATCTAAATTTTATGTTAATCGGCTCTGTTATGAAAGAAAGCGGCGAGACTAATCTTACGGTGTTCCCTAATGAGGGATTTTAGGGATTCATTAGGTTCTCCTTTTCTCCTCCACCCATCCGCGGAGGGTTTCGATTATCCATCTCCGCAGATATTTCGGATCATGAGACATAGTGTTTTCTGCGACCTGAGTCTCTTTCTCGCCATTTTGGAAAGTGAATGGACAGTAGCCCTTTCCCCTTCTCACAATGTTCCCGAACTTGCTCAAGAATCAAAGTGTGAATGGCACTTGAAGTGCCTCACGTTGTTCTTCTTGGGGATCGGCGTGGGAACTTCCATGGGTTCGGAGCCAGCCGGGTTCGAATGACCTCCTCTCACGGTTAAAAAGCGATTAACCCTCTTGAAAAATCCATATCGTCCATCCAAAAACGTGTTGAGAGCTATACCAACTCCCTGTTTTTCTATCGAAAAACCAACCCTACTAAATTTGTTCTAGAAATGCTATTGAAGTTTAATTGGGTTAGCTTTTTTAAAATTAATGAATCGGTATTGTATTAGGTGATTTGAGCTTCGTGTTTTTGTTGGGTTAAGCAATGTTCTAAAGTATTGGAGCTTTCTTTGGTTTAGTAGGATCCTTGGTCAAGAATGTTCATAGCAAAATTTGTTCCAGTGGCTAAGAAATCAACTCCATTGCCTTCTTAGTTATAACTACTATTAGTTCTAAAAGCATTTTTAATTTTTGTTTTCCTTAGATGGAAGTTTGACCAAAATCTTCATAATGTTAAGTGCTAAATCTCATTGATAGGGTACAATGTTTTGTAATCTATTTTAGAAAACCATGCAAGATATGAAATTATTAATAGAGAGTATAATGTTCTTTAGGTGCTATTGTTGTTTACTAAAGAAAAATAATTAGTTAGCTTTTGTAGGACGCTTCTATAACCTTTTGTGTCGGGCTCTTGTTCCCTCTAGTTGTGATTTATATGTGGGACCTTGTTCGGTGCGAGTTGATATCCTATGAGGGAGTTGGCTAACGAGTGACTTGCTCTTTGTTTTTTCTTAAAGCGCAATTAGTTATAGAATCTTTATGAGATCCTCATCCTGCTCTAGAATTCTCGAAATGAATTTCATTTGTTCTTGGTGGATTCATCTGCGAGTTCTTAGCAATCGAGAAAACACCTCTTCACACTTTTCTCTGCAACTATGATCCGAGTGACATGCCTGCTTTGGTACCAAGGTAATATTAATTATAATCGCACATCTTTTTGGTTTAGCCATTTGAGGCTTTCTTTGCTTTGAATGCTTCACTAGTGATATAAAATCTTTCTTACTATATCTTTGCACTTCAGTAATTATCTTAATTCTAAATATGGTTGACTAAAATGCAAAAGAAAAGACCGAGTTTTGGTTTACTTTTGGTATTAAGTTGCTATAATGGGATGGCTATTTGTTCTCTAGATGATGCTTCCTTTTTTTTTTTTCTTTTTTGCTAAATCGTTGATTTCATTAATGATAAAAGAACTTGGAAGACATTACAAGTGACTGCAACAGGATCATACGAACACCGATAACACAAACAAAAATCTCATCATCCTAAAACACCACAAGACTAGATGAACTCACATAAGCCAAAACCAACACACCTAGCGAAAAGCGCATCATGCGAAAACTATTGTCTACAAATTAGGGGTGAGCAAAATTGATTCGACTTAAAAAATTGAAAAATAATTCGAATTTCAAATTAAACTAATCGAGTTATTGAGAATAAAAAATAAGGTCATGCAGCTTGTTCTTGGAAATGGCTTGTCCCTTTAGAATGAATGTTTACTAATTGTGCTTCTAGTTATCATATATTATGCACAGAATTTGAGAAGTTTACTAATTGTTGTTTTGTTTTAAGATCTATTATAAAAATTGGATTATATGTATGATTTCTCTAAGAAAGTAGTTAAATCTTCTTAAATTTATTTGATTCCTTTCAAAACCCCCCGTTAGCTTGGTTTTCTTAACTCTGTGTATGGCCTCAATGTTGCCAATTTCACCTTTCTCTTTTTCTTCAATAAACAACCATAATTAAGATGGTTACTTAAAAACTTAACCAATAATTTTATAAATATTTAGCTAATGGAAACAATAGAATTTAAATTCCGGTTTGAGGTAAAGATTTCAATGGAAACCAATTGAAGCCATAGATTTCATCCATTTTGCTTGAAAGGAATATTGATAAATTTCGATTTGTTGTATTTTGTATTTGAATTTTATTCTTTCATATTTCTAAATATGATTTTGTAGGTGTTTTCATTTTTTTTAATATTTTTATAAATAAAACCTTTTAACAACAATTTTATTTTATTTTTCAAAATTTAATAAGTTATACCGTAATTGGAGTAAAAGTCGTGTATGTGTATTTGGAATTGAAGTGTTGAGTTGTGATGGTGGATTTTCATTTGGCTAAATCTTGTACAAGTATCTAATCGATTTACTTATTTATTGATTTTGTCTCCTACGCTAGAAAGTTGTACAAGTATCTATTATAAAATCGTACTACTTTAATAATATTGTTAGTAATTTTTGAAAATTAAATTTAAAAAAATTGAGAAAGTGGACAGTAAAAAAAATTTAGGGTGAGAATATGGTTAAATTGATGGCTGTTTTAGGTGTTTGTATTATGAAGTAAGCTTGTGTTCTGAACCTTGTATACATCATTGCAGGAGCTGTTATACAGGCGTTTATTAGACTTCACGAAAAGTCTTAATTTATCAAGGTATATCTGAAAATTCCATTGCTTACTATCATGTTTCACCTTGAATCGATATTTAGTATTTTTCGATTTGATCATAATTGTCTATCTTCCTCCTTTGTTTCAATAAAGTTAGTAGACAAGGTTTCTTCGGACAAGCTTTCTTTTGGACTTCAAAATGTGTATATCGTTTATTAGACAAGCTTCGTTTGGACTTGAAGTATATAAATGTATATTTAACTTGCTAAATTGCTGTCCAAAATTGCGGATTATTATTGCTGTTTATTATTATTGCTGATTATTATTGTTGTTTATTATTATTGCTGTTTATTATTATTGCTATTTATTGGGAGCATTTTATTAGTAATTTATGCCTAAACTGCTGTTTATTATTGCTGTTTATTATTAATAATGTTTGAACAACCTCCAATTTGCTATCTACTCATGCCGCTCAGATTTTTTACAAGCTTTCGTGTATTATTTTTTAAAATTTAGGGTACGGTATGATATAAAAAATAACATTAACAAAATATAAAAGTAAATTGTTAAAGTATGTTATAATTTTTTAACATAAATTCATATTTTAATAAATATTTGCAAGTTAAGAAGATATTAACATATTTTAATACAAACTCATCATTACATATATTATATATTATATTAAAGAATTTTTATTACTTTATCTTCCTTAAAAGTAAACAATATTTTTTTAAGAATACTTACATTTATATGGCTTTTAGGCTTATTACTAATTACTAATTACTAATTTTTATATTACTAATGTTTGCTTTTAATATTTAATATTTTCAATGTTTTCCAAAATGGTAATAATATTTTGTTATCAAGATAATAATAATATTGATCATTGCTTAAATATGTTTTAATTACAAAAAGTAAATTATTTTTATAAGAAGTAATTTAAAACTTTTAAATTTAATATTGTTATCAATATAATAATATAGATCATTATTGAAATATGTTTTAATATAGAAAATAATTTTTTTAAAAGAAGTAAGTTAAAAACTTTGTAAACTTAATAACATCACAAAGAAATTTCAATTATAAAAACCATATAATAACATTTTCCAAATTTTAACTTATTCTCGATTTGAAATTTTAATTTAACTTACATAATTCATAATACGTAACTAACATAAAATTACATAACTTACATGTACATAACTTACATAAATTACATAGCTTTTATCACATTATTTAACTTACATAATACATAACTTACATAATACTTGTATAGAAAAAAAGATTCAAAGTATATAGTTTGAAACTGACGGGTTGCCTTATATCTCATTATTAGATATAACGGATCCTCCTAGGTGTAACAATGCCACGTATGTTGAATCTTAAAGAATACATAACTTACATAATATATAACTTACATAATACATAACTTACATAATACTTGTATAGAAAAAAGAGATTCAAAGTATATATTTGGAAACTGACGGGTTGCCTTATATCTCCCTGTTAGATATAACGGATCCTCCCTAGGTGTAACAATGCCACGTATGTTGAATCTTAAAGAATACATAACTTACATAATATATAACTTACATAATACATAACTTACATAATACTTGTATAGAAAAAAAAGAGATTCAAAGTATATAGGCTGGAAACCTGACGGGTTGCCTTATATCTCACTGTTAGATATAACGGATCCTCCCTAGGTGTAACAATGCCACGTATGTTGAATCTTAAAGAATACATAACTTACATAATATATAACTTACATAATACTTACATAGTACTCATTATATATATGAAATTATCATTACTTACGTAAATTATAAATTAACAATTTAGCAGTGTAATTTATTGTCAACATTAGACTTCAACAACTACGAAATGGATAGGACTTGGATGAATTTGTCAAGGGTAAGCAACGGTTATCGAAATGGAGTAGAAACTTTTCTGAATTTCGCATTTCAAAATGCAAGCCAAGAGAATATGATTCTTTGCCGTGTGAGAAGTGTTGCAATACCAATTGGCATTACCGTGAAGTTGTCTATGAACATCTAGTTGTTGATGGCTTTGTTGGGGTACAAAAATGGATTTTCATGGAGAGTGTACATCTAGTGGAGCATCATCATCGATGAATCTAGGTTATCCTCATAGTGCTTACAATCGAATGTTAGAGATTATAACATGGAAGGCATGTTGCGGGATGCTTTTAATATGCACAAAGTGATGGTTTGGGTCATTTCCACGACATGGGTGCAACCGATGATTATAGTTTTGGTGGAAATACTTTCACCGAAGGGAAGAACTGTACATGATGAACAACCAAATGAAGAAGCGGCAAGGTTCTACACGTTACTTGGTGAAATGAATGAAGAACGTATGAGGATCAAAATTTTCCAAACTATCTTTTCGTATTCGTCTTTTCACTTGAAATGTTTGGGAGGATGGACCGAAACTCGTTGACAATCTTGTTAGAGTTTCGCAAGAAATGTTCCGCTTGCGAAAATCCTAAATCGTCCAAAGACATGAAGAAACTGATAAAGGATTTGGGTCTTGGCTACAACAAAATTCATAGTTGTCGAAATGATTGTATGTTGTATTGGGGCGACCGGATAAACCAACAAGTCTTGTCATATCGTGGTGAATCTCGTTGGATTAAAAGAAATGCGAGAGGATGGTAACGATGACGAACAGGATACACATTCAAGGAAGCAGCCGGTTAAGATTTTGCGGTATTTCCCACTAATACCAAGGCTTCAAAGGCTTTTCATGTCGTCGAAGACAGCCGAGTCAATGACGTGGCACCATGATGGACGAACCGATGATGGATTGTTAAGGCACCCCGCAGATTCTTTAGCTTGGAAATCATTTGACTCAAAATTTCCAAGCTTTGCACGCGATCCTCGGAGTGTTAGGCTTGGGCTAGCATCAGATGGATTTAACCCTTACAAACTCATGAGCACATCGTATAGTACTTGGCCGGTGGTGCTTGTTCCTTACAATTTACCTCCATGGGTTTGCATGAAACAGTCATCTTTTATCTTATCTATGATTATACCTGGAGAGAAAGGGCCCGGGAATGATATTGACATATATTTGCAGCCACTTATTGAAGAGTTAAAACAACTATGGGTTGGTGTTGAGACATACGATGCAATGAGAAAAGAGAACTTTAACTTACGTGCGACTTTGATGTGGACTATTAATGACTTCGGCTTATGCTAATTTATCCGGTGGAGTACTAGGGGACGTTATGCTTGTCCTTGTTGTCTGCTGTGAGACATGTTCGAAATGGTTATATAATGGGAAGAAGTTCTCTTATATGGGGCATCGTCGGTGGTTACCGAAAATCATAGATTTAGATATCGAGTGCTTTCGGTTTGTGATCTTGAAGAGTTCAAAGAAGCTCCATCGCAGACCAGTGGATCCGAAATATTATTCATGTTGAAAGATATAAATTTTATTTATGGGAAGATGAATCAACCGGCCAAGTCGAAAAGAAACTGCAGAGAAAGGGATGAATCTGATGATGAATCTGACGAAGAGGATGATCCTAATGAGGCGGAGTTGTGGAAAAAAAGAAGTATTTTTTTTGAGTTGCCTTATTGGGAGCATCAGATATTACGCCATAATCTTGATGTCATGCACATTGAGAAAAATGTCTGCGAGAATATTATTGGGACTATTTTGAATGTCGATGGAAAATCAAAAGACAATCTTCAAAGTCGACTTGATTTAGTTCACATAGGAATTCGGCGTGAGCTTCATCCTCAAGCACTCCGAATATGAAATATCGATTACCATCACCGCTATTTATTCAATGTCGAAGACGGAAAAGAAGTGTTCATGCGGTGTTGAAGGATATAAAGGTCCGGATGCATATGCATCAAATATATCTCGATGTGTTAGTCTTAAAGATCGAAGACTATATGGCTTAAAATCGCATGACTATCACATCTTGATGCAAGTCTTCTTGCCGCCATTGCTATGCGGTGTTGTATGTCAAAAAGGTGACGTCTTGTGTAATTGAACATGCCCAACATAATGAAAGGCATTTGTGGCAAAGTTTTGGACGTTCAAGAACTTGAGACACTACAAGATCGAGCCGCACTGACTTTATGCAATCTGGAGAAGATCTTCACGCCTTCCTTCTTCACAATTATGGTGCACTTGTTAATTCATCTCCCGCGTGAAGCGATACTGGGTGGACCCGTGTTCTATCGATGGATGTATCCCATTGAAAGGTATTAATTTATTTGTAAATTATTCCTTCATTCACCTAAATGCCTTTAGTTCCAACTTTTGATAATGTTTTATTTCGTGTTTAGGTTCCTCTCCAAATTGAAGTCTTATTGCCGCAATAAACGTTATCCGGAAGGATCAATTGCCGAAGGCTACTTGGCAGAAGAATGTATGACTTTCTTCAAGGTATTTGGAAGATGTTGAAACAAGAATGAACAGACCAAGTAGAAATCTTTGGGCTCACAGATCATAACTTGGCGGAACTTATTTATTTCAAAGTTTGGAGAACCGATCGGCAAAGTCGAAATTGCGTAATTAGACGACGGATCATGGGTCCAAGCACATCGACACGTTCTTTTCATCACGATTCAATGGAACCATTTGAAGTAAGTTCTAGAATTTGATAAATACTCATCAATTATAATTTGTTTGTCTTTTAACAAAGTAACCATTTTTAACATAGTGAGTACAAACAAGTATTGAGAGCTCGTTCACGGTCCGAAGGTTACATCGACGAGAAATTAATAAGATGTTCAGAATCATTCCATGAATGGTTAAGCCAAATGGTATGCAATTTAAGTTTTAATTGACAACTAATAATGTTTTCTCATAACATTTATAATTACTCGATTTACTTTCGATTCAATAGGTTTGGAGTCGGAATGAAGTTAATGACGAAGTTAAATGGCTTTCACAAGGTCCAAACCGAATAGTGAAAAGATATAATGCATTCCTCATCAACGGATCTGATTTCATACAAGGTATCGCGAGAGGTTGAGGAGAACCCAAAATTGTGGAATTGTTGTTAATTCTTCAATTACGAGTTATTCTAGTGCTAGGGACGATAATCACGTCGAGGGAATTTGGAGTATTACGGACTTATTCGACATCATTGAGTTGGATTATTACGGCAAATGGAAAGTTGTCTTGTTTCGAGGTGAATGGGCTGATGTGAATACGGCTCGTGGAATTAAAAAGATCAATATGGTTTTACAATGGTGAATTTCTCTCGATTGATTCACACGGAGAACAACCGATGAGCGAGCCGTATGTGTTTTCTTCTCAAGTGAAACAAGTTTTTATTCGGAAGATCCAAGCGATGAGGGTTGGTATATTGCACTTGAAATACTCCTAGAGACTTGTTCGACATGGGCGGTGGAAGTAGAGATGACATCGTCGAAATATCGAAACTCGCCTTTTCCGAACAAAACTTAAATGAAAATATCCCTAGTACTAGTGCACAATTTCAATGGGTTCGTCGGGATGTGGACGAAGATATTTACAATTATGATGTAGTAAGATTTTACTATTTTTATTTATATGTAATATTATAATTTTAATCATGGTCATTTTATGTAATTTAAATATTTTATATGTACCATTATTGTTGTTATTTGTTACTAATATTTCAACTATTTTATGTGTATTGCAGTGAAAATGAGTAGAAGAAGAATCTGAGATTTAAATATTGTACATGATACTATAAATTAGGAGAGGGCAATAGTGAGCAATGACGATGAGTTGGATCCTCTAATGTGCACGACATAGATGATGAGCTTCTGAATTACAAAGTAAAATTAAATTATTTTACATGGATGTTGACTTTTTATTGATTTATTTTTCAATTTTAATATAACAATAATTTATCATTAGTCACCGAGAATGGTGGACGCGCAAAGGTCGGACGTTCACGCTTAAAGGTTTGTACTGAATTAGATTTGCGCTAGTGTGAAAGTAAGGAGAAAGCATTATGGCCAGCCTATTGGCCTGAAGCTCGAGTTCTAGGAGGCTATTTGGGCATTATTGCACGAAATGCAAATATGTTGCCCATCAATTACGACTCATGGCATCACATGCCTAACATAAACAAAAATCAAACTCGAGAACATTAAGGTAACAAAACATGAATGTAATTTATAATACTTTGGTTGAAGTTTCATTTATATTTACTTTTAAATTTATGTTTTTTAGGAGAGGTTTAATTTGGAGGTCTCCGATGACTATATAAAAAGACATTGGGAAAAAAATGGAGAGACAACAAAAGCATATTGAAAAAGAATATTTTAAGAAAGAAATAAGCCTCGAGGATAAATGCGGAATGTCCCACGGAATGTTGAGGCATCAATGGGAAGATGCGGTTAGATTCGGAACTCAAAGAAAGGAGAGGTATTACCTACTTCTAAACTCTTATAAGTTTTTGGTGTATAGTATTTACTATATACGTAACAATAATATCATTATGTAGGACCGTGGCGTGTCGGAATAGCGGCAGCGAAACAAAAATTCACGCTTTGCGGCGGGGATCGAAGTTTTGCTTCAGAATGAGGCCGAGGTATTATAATTTATTAATTGTCAAATATTAATGACTTTATACTATTAAATTATATTTGTGATACAACACTTGTAGGAACTCTCCACCGGTCAAAAAGTTGGACGCGTTGACTTTTTGACATTACTATGAGGAAGAAGGATGGGTCTCCGATGACACCAAGTGGAGAGATTATGGTATATTTACTTAATAAAATTTGATTTATTAAAAATGGATTTATAATGTTTACTTATAATAGTTTAATTCTTCGTTAGTAGTTTTAAATTAATAATGTTAAGTTATGATGCATTCGTTCTTATTGTATATTTCGTTTCTAACTTTTTGATTAATTTATTAGGAGAAACTAAAGGAGAAGAAGACACTTTATGAAGCGGTACGCTTGAGTGATAGTTCTGTTCATCTTGAGGATGTCGATAATGAAATTATTACCGATGTTTTGGGTCCTGAAAGGTCTGATCGCTTCGATCGATAGTTCATTATTCTTGAGTATATTTATAACAAAATTATCACTAATGTTTTGGGTGTTGAAAGGTACAGTCGGGTTCGACTTCAAGGATCCGTGTTACTCAGGCCAATATTTTGGATCCGACTCCCAACAATATATGCCTTAGGAGTCAATCTCGTCTTTGAAGTTCGAGGCTAAAAGACCGAGATAGCTCAAATGCAATCTAGCACGCAGTTGAGCAAATTTCTCAACTTAGAGCCGAGGCGGAGAGGAGGCGGAGGAGCGGCGAGGAGGCGAGCAAATTCTCTACTTAAAGCGGGAAGCAGACAAGGAGGCGAGCAAAGCAGGAAGTATGAAGAACTTGACTGACTTGAGCTATGATGAAGATGTTGCAATGATCCTGAGACGCCGCCATCTTAGACATTTATGTTCTTATTGTAAGATGATTTTAATATTGTTACATTTAACATTTTGTAAGGATATTTTCTACGATATCATATATTTTTATTTATTTTTAAAATAACATTTAGAATTAATGTAGTTGGTGCAATTTTTATGCTACATTTGTTATTTGGGATGAAATTATATATTATATTTGTTGTCATTGGTTGGTTTTAGTGCGAGGCGTATGATATTGGATAAATTGAATATTTTAAATATGTACAAGTTAGCGGCGTTTGAGGAAAAGCGCGCTAAAAGTCAAAACTTTTAGCGGCGTTTTAAAAAAGCGCGCTAAAAGTCATGTTTTAGCGGCGTTTTAAAAAAAGCGCGCGAAAAGTCATGTTTTAGCGGCGTTTTAAAAAAAGCGCCGAGAAAAGTCATGTTTTTAGCGGCGTTTTAAAAAAGCGCGCGAATAGTCATGTTTTAGCGGCGTTTAAAAAAAGGCGCGAAAAGTCATGTTTTTAGCGGCGTTTTTAAAAAAGCGCTAAAAGTCATGTTTTAGCGGCGTTTTAAAAAAAAGCGCGAAAAGTCATGTTTTAGCGGCGTTTTAAAAAGCGCGCGAAAAGTCATGTTTTAGCGGCGTTTTGGAAAAAAGCGCTAAGTCATGTTTTTAGCGGCGTTTTAGAAATAAGCGCCCGCTAAAAGTAGCTACCTTTAGCGGCGTTTGTGAGGGCGCCACTAAAGTTATGTTTTTAGCGGCGTTTAAAAACGCCGCTAAATTTTATGGCGCCACATTTAGCGGCGTTTTTGTGGCGTTTTCAAAGCAAGAAGATCTATTAGTGGCGCTTAAAACGCCGCTAAAAGCCTAAAAAACGCCGCTAAAAGTGCATTTCTTGTAGTGATTGTATATGTGGTTGAGATTTGTTAAATTCGCCCGATTAAATTGAATTATAAACATTATTGAAATGATTTATTTGCTTATGGCTTACTAAGGTTTTAAAGCTTACTTTGTGTGTTTTCCTATGTTTATAGATTTTTAGGAGATTTGCTCAGGTTGGAAGTCGGTGGAGATCTCATCACACTATCCAGTACTTGTTTTGGTAATTAAATGCTTTGAGATTGGGTTATGTGGCATGTATAGGCTAGTTTTGATACCTTTGGTTTTGAAATTTGTATATGTATATAGCCATGCGAAAATGGCTTGTTCATGATGCAAATGTTGGTAGTTATATTTGCTTTTGTTATAAGCTTAATTGAGAGGTATGATTTAAGGTAAATATGTCGTGATGTTGGTTATATGAGTTGGCAATGAGGAGTGGTAAGTAGGGTGTATATTCGCTTATTAATTAGCTCATTTTGGAAGCATGAAAAGTGGTATAATATGGTTTGGTAAAGGGTCATTTGAATAACTATAAATGACATATTGTTTTGGTGTTAAGATATGAGACAACATGTTTAGCTTTTAGATTGAGTGATGGAAATGCTATGATTTATTGAGTTAAATTTGATAACCGAAAGGTTGTTTATTTAAATTGTTGGACATATGTGATATGAATACATATGCCTATTTAATGTTTGCTTGTAGTTCGGTTTAAAAGATCAAATCGTTGGTTCAATGAGTGATTATAAAATGTGTTATATATAAGTAGTTAGATGTTCGAATATGGTATTTGATTATTTAGGCTCGATTTTGAATGACAAAGAATGTATATGATTTAATTGTTATATGGAAGTTAAATTGGATGATCGATTATTGAATAAATTAATTGGTTGTGTATATGAATTATAGGCATGATAATTAGCATAAGAATTAGGTATGTGGTTCATTTGTGTGGTTGAATATAACGCGATGTTATTTAGCTTGCAAATTACATATTTTATGACTTGACATTGGTATTCGAAAATGGCTAAATTTGATTTAGTAAAATGTACATAAGGTTAAAATGTTTAAAATGCTATGATTTGGAAATTGTATTTAGAAATGGCTTTTGTTTTTAGGGTGTTATGTGCATGGTTGGATGATGTTAAAAATGTAGTTGGTCATGTATAAAGTTACCTAACGTTTTATGTGCAAATGAATATTAAACTGTGAGATATGGCCAAATTAGTTTAACAAGCGCATGTATAATGTTTATTAAATGTTACGTTTGTTATTTAGTTAATGATATGGGTTGAAACAACTTTATATGCAATTGTACTTAGATTTGTAAAATGATATGATCGTTGACTTGTTATGGAATAGATGTAAACAAATGGGTGTCTCAATATATACTCGGTATATGAAATGAAAAGTGTTTGATTATAAATTGGATATTCGAATGTCATGGAAATGATGGCCATATGGTTTGAATTTTTGTAATTATGAAACAGGTATAAATTGGTTTTGATATTTGATGGCTTGATTTGCAAGTTTTGAATTAGCAAACGGAATTGAAATGGTTAAATATTGAAATATACTTCGTATAAGAGAATGTTCGATAAAACATGATTTGTGTGGCTAGATATGTGATTCAAATATATGATTTTGACCCTAAAGAATGTCTGTTCTGAACTGTGTTTTGTTCGGTAATGCCTCATAACCCTAGTCCGGCAACGAATATGGGTTAGGGGTGTTACATATAATATATATGAAAAGTAAATATGTAACACCCCAAACCCGGCCCATTAACTATGACCGAATTTGAAATGCCACTGCGGAAAAACGTTTGAAAATAATCTGACTTGTAGGTAAATGTAACACCCCTTACCCGAAACCTTTGCCGGAGTCGAGTATGTGGCATTACTCGACTTGACTACTAATCTGGGGCATAAAAATTTAAAGCTGTCCAACTGCATCATGCTGAAAAAATTGACCATAACTCGAGTTACAAAACTCAAAATTTAGATCCGTAAATTTTCCTTGAAACTAGACTCATATAAATTTTTACCATAATTTTTCCAGAATTTTTCATGTGGCCAATTAGTACAGTTTATTCATCAAAGTTACCCCTATTTCACTGTTTGAGAATTTTGACCTATCTTTACAAAAACTCAGTTATTTCATTGTACAAAATTTCAATAATGTTCTTGTTTATTCCAATCAAAAATAGACTCATTAGGGATTCTAAAAATATAAACTATGCTCCATAATTATTTTTTTACAATTTTTGACAATTTTTCCAAGACAGAACAGGGACTCACGAATTCATTCAGGACAAGTCTCACTAAACTTAAATATCTCATAATATATATAATTTCTTTGCCTACTCTGTTTCTTTCATATAAAAATAGACACAATAAGCTTTAATTCTATATTTTATTCATTTTCTAATTCAATTTATCCTATTTTTGGTGATTTTTCAAAATCACATCTCTGCTGCTAGCTAAAAACTATTTCATTGCAAAATATGATTTACTAGTTTATAATCGAACATACCCACATACAACTCATACTGTCCATGCATTTTAAATCCTTTATGCAAATTAACTTATACCTAAAACCTTCACATAATATCCTAATTCAAAGGTCCATTTCGTAAACATACACTTCCTTACCAGAAACGATTAAACTTCGACTAAAAATGCACGAACATTACCAACATAAACCTACATTGTATCAAAAGCACAAAAGCATACTTAACTAAACTTTAGCCATATTCGCATGGCTATTATATACATTATCAAAATATCATTCAAAAACTAAGCTAGCCTATACATGCCTTAAGAACCAAAAGTTTAAGCATTTTAGGTACCAACAAGAGTCGATAGTGTGAATGACTTCATTGACAATCCCCCCCTGAGCTCGTAGCTTGATCAAAATCTATAAAACTGAATGATGAACACACGAAGTAAGCTAATTTAGCTTAGTAAGTCTTAAGCATCATGATATACCAATTGTACATTCAAGCATTAAATCAAACAATCAAGTAATAACGTTGAATAAATTAGCTTAACTCAAAGGTCCTCCAAAACGAATGCCTTTACCTCACTTAACATAACGTTTATCATTTCCTTACCATTAACATCCAACTTACCAACTCAGCATTTTAACCAAAATATAAAGCATCCTCTCTTTATGATCTATTCATAACACGCACATATGAAACTCAATAGGTTCACATAATTATTCGAACAAGTAAAAGACCATGTACATCTAAATTGCCTCTTTAATTACATAAACACAAGTTCGTTTAGCTTAACCATCATCACTATTTTACCTTTAAACCTCCATCTATAATCTCATCATATAATTCACATATAGATTTAATACTCGTTTCCAACTACTCATATTTTCGATACTCATATTTCCATAGGATCACATATATATATATATATGTATATACTGAGAAGTATATACTTTACACTTAGTAATTTCACATAAAAGGAAATATATTCATACACACACACACATATATATATATATATGTATATCCATTTGACATTTCATACATTTGTATACATGGCATCAAAGTAATCCTAGTATGTCGCGTAAACATAAGCATAAGGCCAAATATACAGGATCAATTTGTATCATTCATATCAATATACTTATCGATTACCTTAACCACATTATGCTTTCATATACCTATTTCCTCATGGCATAGTTTATACACAATTTGCATCTACCGATTGTACATCACATTTCCTTCAACAATTCATTCACTTATCATCAACACACATATATATATGAATAATACATGAATATGAATAGCACATACCTTGTAGCCGAATTAACAAATTAGGTTTCAAATGCTTAGGCTCTCTTGATTCATTTCATGACTTTACTAGTACACAATCTAAGCTTGGAATTTCAACTCACGGTATAAAAACACGCTAGGCATTTGCTCGAATCTCACATCTTGGCATTAGACTTGCTAGACTCAAGGTCCAGTAGTTCAAACACCAGCATTTAGCACCGCTAGGCAATAAGCCCGAATATATCACCGGCATTAAGCACGCTAGGCACGAAGCCGAATATGTCACCGGCACTAAGCACGCTAGGCACAAAGCCCGAATATGTCACCTAAGCACTAAGCACGCTAGGCAATAAAGCCGAATATATCACCAAGACTAAGCACCTGAGCACGAAGCTTAGAATATCAATGTAGTCAATCATTCCACACACATTTCATAATTTATCACATATCCAATTCAACTAAGCTTATTCACATTGCACAAATAAAATCATTACGTCATTGTAAAACCCACAATTCATATCGAAATACTCATTCATATCACATTATTAAATTATACATTCAACCTAATTTACTTATATACATTCGGCTGTGACATAAACATGTACTCAAATTTATCGAACATCATCATTTAATATGTTCATAAATAATTCTTTGATATATTTCAGCTTAAGGACTTACCTCAAATATCGATGGACGACGAAGACCGGCTATTCAATAACCTTCGTCTTTCCCCGATCTAAATCCGTTTTTCTTTGTTCTTGATCTAAACATATTTAAAATAAGCTTATTCAAGTACATTTCATCTCAATTTAGTCCAAAATACATAAATGGGCAAATTACCATTTTGCCCCTATTATTTCACATTTTTACAATTTAGTCCCTATTGCACAAAACTCAAAATACACAAAATTTCTCATTACCCATGCTTGGCCGAATATTACCTATGTTCATACAAGTCCATAAATTTCATTTATTTCACATTTTAGTCCTTCAAAAATCTATTTTTTTAATTTAGTCCAAATTACTCAAATTCATCAAAAATTCAAAGACAAAACTTGTAAATCTAACACACATATTTCATTTTTCATGATCAAACAACAAAAATCACAAGAATTCATCAATGGCCCAACTCAAAATATTCATCAAAATCAAAAATTGAAGCATGGGTTTTGTACACTTCATAGCAACGATCTCAACAACGTGAAAATTATCTAAAACCGAGCTTAACACGTACCTTAATTAAGTCCAACAATGGCCGAATGCCCTAACATCTTTTCTCCTTTCTTTTTGTTTTATCTTCGGCCATGGAAAACAAAAATGACTTTGGCTTTCAATTTGTTTTTTTATGATAAGTTATTATAATATAAAACATTATATTATAATATTATAAATTTTAATTATAATAAATAACATATAAAACACATTAAAATGGCATGTGCCGTCCACTTCCTTTGAAAAATGGGCTATTTTCCCTTTAAGGACTCCATATTAAAAAGCCACTATCAACTAAGCACTTTACACTATAGTTTATAACTTTTACCTTTTATGCGATTAAGTCCTTTTATTAAATCGAATACCTAAACGACGAAATTAAGTCACGAAAATTTAAAACCAACAAATTCGAACACAATAAAAAGACAAAATAATTTTAAAATATTTTTCAGACTCGGATTTGTGGTCTCAAAATCACTATTCTGATTAGGGTCAAAATCGGGCTGTTACAAAATACATGAATATTGTATTGAGGGTGTGGTTGAAATGTGAGAGGAAAAAAAGAGGGAGGGGGGAAGTAGAAGTCATCAGGTCTCAACAAAATTTTAGGCCCATTTTTTAAGTCCAGTTCGATTTAATCCAAAAATAGGCCCGAAAATTTGCCTAAGTCTAGTTCAAATAATAAAATCTAAACCCGAGCCTAACCGTATTAAATTTTTTATTATAAAAGTTGAGATACAAAATTATATCAAAAACTAAAATATAAAAATAAATTGTTTTGCATTTTAGGCCGAGTTTTGTAATATTTATGGAAAGAAATCGATTTTGGAGAGAGCGTGAAAACGTATTCAGCTCATATTAATGATATATGTAAGCTTACACCTAAACGGTAACTAATTTTATGGTAGATTATAGTATATACAACTATTTTTTTATCTCGGCGATGCTCAAGTTTAGTTGTATGTATCAATTAAATATATTAGATGTATTTTTATAACGTTTTAAAAATTTTATGACCGAGAAAGTAAAAAGATACTCGATTAGCTACATAATTTTAATTTAAATTAGATTTTATTGATTATTTTATAAAATAATCAATATTATTATGAGGTCATTTTGTCATTTTAAATTACTAAAATCTAGAAAAATTCATTTGATGGGATTCAAACCCAAAACACCATGATATTTAACATTTAAATTTTGTGATTTCAACGAAGTCCGATTTGTTTTTATATTATTTGTTATATAATTTCTTTCAACCACATCCTAAGTATGCCATAATCTAAGATCATATTTATTGACTATATTATGTTTGTATTGTATTTTTATACTTGCACTCTAAATTATAATATTCAAATTAAAAGTAATAAATAGAAAAATCTAACATAAACCACTAGCGGTGCATTTGATTTGTCGAATCTTGGATTATGTTTCAGTAATAAAATTATGAAAATGTAATATTACGGATGGAATGCAAAATACATTGTTTGGTTCATTTGCTTGGAATGAAAGATTCATGTATTCGGTTGATGAAATTTAGGATTACCTAAGAGCAAATTTTACTATATTTTGATTGTTATAATTTGTTCTTTTACAAGTTCACTTCCTTTAACCTTTTTAGTCTCAACTTTTTCAAAAAATTATAATAACTTAATAAATTCATTTTATTTCACCATTTTATCATATGATAACGTTATCTTAAATGTTGTTATATCAAAACTTGAGACATTAAAGCTAACAACTTTCATCAAATCGAACAATTATAAAATTTATCTCAATGACTCAACCTCAATTTTAACAATACCTTTAGATGTCTCGTGCATGACTTCTTTCCCATAAATTTGAGTTGCCTTCTTTGCACTATTGAGAAATTAATTTTTAATACTAAATTATATTGATTGATAAACGCAATAAAGTAAATATTAGTTTTTTGGTATTATTCATGTTCGTTTTATAGTTCATGTTCAGAGCTCTTAGCTGCCCCTCCTAACAATATTGTCTCTAAAGTTCGAATTTGCGTCTCTCCTTAGAATGTAATGTGCTTTAACATTGACATTTTCTAAAACAAGCAAATATATTATTTTACCTCATTTTCATTAAGAAGAAAATAAAGGTGTAGTCTTTGGGAAAAATAGAATGGTAAATTATACCAACAGTCACTCAATTTTGATGTAGCTAAAAAAATAGACACTCTGGTTTCAATTCAATCACTGAACTTTTGAAAAATAACAAAATAGTCCTTTTAACTATTTTCCATTACAGACGTAACGGAAAAGAGACATGGCATTTAATGAAGGGTTAGCTATCATTTAAACAGCCCCATAACCCTAGCTAGGCAGCAGAAAAAAAGAAAAGAAAAAAAAATGAGAAGAGAATAAGAAGAAGAAGAAGAAGAAATGGACATACCTTAGTTTTGTTCCTCCAAGGTAGAGTTACCACTCAGTTAGCTGTTATCTATTGAATCTCTGTCCTCTTTTTTCTTCTCTCTTTTTCTTTTCTTTTTCTTAACTCGTCATCGTCGTTCAAGGCCTTCTCGCCAATCGTCATCACTAAATGGCTCCTCTTTTCCTCTTCTCAAATCTCACTTTAGATTTCCCAATAAGCCTTCAAAATCCCAAGATTAAAACTTAAAGCTTGAACAAGGCTTCAACATATCTTCGCCGTCCAACGTCGATCACCACCATATTCCAATACGACTTTTCTTCGACCAACCATGACTCTTAACCACTCGGATCATCAAACCGAATTGAGTTCTCTAACCCATAAAACCCAAAATGGGTGTGGGTTTCTTCTCTTTTGATTCCCTTCATTTTTAGTTTTTTTTTTTTTACTCCCCTCTTTTGATGCAAGCCAATTTGGAATTCTTGCTCTTTTTTTCCTGGTTTGATTTTGGATGCTTGCTATTTGGTATTTTTATTTTTGCTGATTTTTGTTGTTTTGTCGTCGATTTTGATTTGAAGCTTCATAACATCGCCATAAGCAGGAGCTCCAACTAAACCGATGCCAAGAACGGGTTGTGACGGGATCTCCTTGACATTAGCCCAATCAATTGCTTTGATGCTAGATTCAACATTTTCGCCGTCAATTTTCAATTTTCACTACTATGTTCAGGATAACTAAGAGCTTTTCTAGGTTCCGTCTGCCAAAATTTTTTTCCCATTCTGGGCCTAATTTTAGGTAAATACCATGTCAATATGCCACATCAACTAATTGGGTTTTCAACGTGGTAAGTTAATTGTCTACATCAGTTAGTTAACTCCCCACATCAGCGGTCCTATGAAGATAATAACAGAAAATGTTAATAAATGACTGATTTGTCAGTTTTTTATAACGTTAGTGACTGTTTTGTTATTTTTCAAAAGTTAAATGACTGAAATGAAATCTTGGTGATTGTTTTGTCAGCTACCCCAAAGTTAACGACTATTGGTGTAATTTATCGAAAATAGAATTTATTACGTCTTTATTTCATTTTTAGTAATTTACAATATTAAAATAATAAAATATATGATTTTATATTATTATCTATTTGTTTTATAATTAAATTTAAATAAAATTATTTAAAAAATTTAATTGAAATTCAGGTTAGGCCGGGTTAAAACAAAAATAAATTCATTGATACACAGAGGAATGGATCGTGGTTGTGGGAGTATACTAGAAATATGGGATGTTGCTCGCTGCTTGAAGCTGAATTGTGGCTCATTTTGGACGGTATGAATCTTCTTTGGATCCAAGGCTTTAGGCGTGTGGAGATTGAGAGCGACAGTGCTGCTACTGTCCTCATCATATTGGATGAGTCTGCTGCTAAGCAGAGTATATCACACAATTCAAGTTCTTTAGAATCGGCAAAGGAAGGTCAAGATATATCACATTGTCCGGGAAGCCAATGCATTTGGCCTAAGCAGGCTGCTGAATCCACCACCTGCTGCACTGAGGAGCATTCTTTGCAAGGACTGTACAGGGACGGTTGCGGATAGGCTGAAATCACTACCCTCCTTTATATAAACATTCAACCCTTTATTACTCAACACACGTAAATCAATGCCATTAAATCACCTTAATATTTATTTCAATTCCTTTTATTCTCAACTCATGTTTAGTTGTTCATACAAATGCCCCTGCTTTAAAATTCACAAGCAATATTGGTTTTCCCCTAATTTCTTAACATCACCACAAAAAAGATCAAGAAGTTGCTAAGATCAAGATCAACAAGCTACACAAGTCAGAACAAAATCAACTATATTGAAAATAGACACTAAACCTCATTCTAGTTTCCACAATCTTTTATCACTGTGCAATGGTTATGTACAACTGATTCACATTGCAAGTGATGATCTTTACACAATTTGTGAAACATTTCAGAGCAAGATTGATTTATTAGAGTGTATGATAAGATCCATAATTAAGGTGGCAGTGAATATATCTGCAGAAAAGCCCTTACCAACCATTTCCGTAAGAAGTTGTGTTGCCTTTGAGGTATAGCTGTTGCGAAGGAACCCCCGAATCATTACATTATAACAGCAGCTATTAGGCGAACAGTCATTATCTCCCATGCTCCCAAACAACCTGTATGCTTCATCTGGCAATCCCTCTTTACACAGTCCATTAATCATTATACAATATGTGCAAACATCCGGTTTTAAACCATTGTCTGAGAGTTGATGAAATACTTCCTTGGCAACTTCGATATGCCCAGCTTTGCACAACCCATCAATTAGGATATTATACGGACAATATCAAGTTCCAACCCACTGTTTCGCATTGCTTGAAAAAGTTTCAATGCCTCTTCGATATGACCTGTTTTGCATAAACCATCCAGCAAAATCAGACAGGTCACTATATCTTGAACTTGTCCAGAAGCAAGCATCTTTCTAAAAAGTTCACATGCAGTTGAAACTTTCCCTAACTGAAACATACTCTGCATAAGAGTGTTGTATGTGACAGTATTCGGGATTGGTCCCTTTCGAGATATTTCATGAAAGAGTTCCATTGCTTCGTCTAACCTTTTACCTTTGCAATATCCATTGATCATGGTGTTGTAAGTAACTATATCAGGTGCACAACCCTTCTCAATCATCAAGTTGAAAACCCTTCTAGCTTTATCCATTTCGTTCTGCAAGCAATGTCCGTTGATTAATGCACTATAGGTAACAACACTAGGCTCAATGCCTCGCTTTATCATCATGTCAACGATCTCTACAGCTTTAGAAATCGTTCCTTCCTTGCAAAGTGCATCAATCAATATAGTATATGTGACAATATCAAGTGAAATATTGTTATCCGCCATTTCATTCAAGAGCCTTGTTGCCTCCTCTTGCTGGCCCAAATTACACATACCATGAATTAAGCAGCTATAAGTAACTATATCTGGTCTAATGCCCTTAACCTTCAATTTGGAAAAGAGATTGAGAGCCTCCTTTAATAGCCCCTTCTTACAAAGAAGGTCAAGTATGGTATTATATGCTACAATATCGGGTTCATAACCTCTGCCTTCCATCAGTCTTAGAAACCTAACAGCTCTATCAGTATTGCCGGTCTTACACAACCCCTTAAGTACTGTATTGTAAACAATCAAATTAGGTTGATACCCTCGTTCAGTCATTTCATCGAACATACAAACGGCCTCAGAAATATTACTTTGATTACAAAGCCCATTTATCAAAGTTGAAAAAGTTACAACACCAGGTTCAACACCTAACTTCAGCATTTTCCCAAAAACAGAAAACCCAAAATCAATTCGACCCAATTGACAAAAGCAATTAATCAAGATGCTCATAGAATAAACATCATGGGAAACGCCTAATAATTCCATCTGGCTACACATAGAAACAACAATGGCATAATGTTTCATTCTAACAATGGCTGCAAATAATTTAGTGAATTCCAGAACTGAAGGCACTGGGTACCTGCCAATCATCTTATTGAACAAAATCAAAGCATGATCAACATTCTCGAAGCCATCATCCCTTTTTCCCTTTCCTCTAACAGACATGGGTTTCTTACTTAAGGCTTTGATGTGGGAAGCAATGGTGTTAGAAGAAGAAGAGTGGAAATTAGAAAGATGGCTTCCACCATTAACAAGTGAACGAAGAATAAAAGAAGAAGGAAGCTTACCCATATCTTGAAAGTAAGCAAAATGAAAAGAAAAAAAAAAAACAAAACAAAGAGAGCTGAGCTTGACAATGAAACCTTATTTCGATTCGTTACTCTCCCGTCTGAAATAGCCGTAACAGAGAGGCTCCGGAGATTTCAGCTTCCTCACCTTACCGTCTACTCTTGTGTCGATTGTGGATGGATGATTAGAAACATCGACGTGGGGCACCTCCATAGCCCTAACATTCAGCCCATTTGGCACCCATCATTTTTTTCAATTCTACAATTTCAATCCTCGCCAAAATTTTAGGTAACAAATATATTATCAGGTGATTTTCATATAATATTTATAAAAATAATTTTATTTTAATTAAAAATTTAATGACTATCATAATACTGAATTTGTAAAATATAAAGATTGAAAATGATCAAATTAAACACATATCACGAGATTGATAATAAAATTTTATCTATCAAATTCATAAACTAAAATAAACTAAACTTTTAAAATTAAATTTTTTAAGAATCTTAGTTATTTGAATCAAGGAATAACATTAAGGTCTAAATGTTAAAATATATTTATAAAAAATTAATTAAGTCTATAATAAAATATCATGCTTAATTTTCCTTCTCTTTCCATTAATCCAAAATAACATCATAGTTACTAACAAGCGTTGCGTATAATATAATGTATATTGCATTATTAAAGAGAGATGTAAGTTCAAATCTTGAATACAACATTGTCGAAAAGAAGAACATCAAATATGAACCATCAAACAAACATGAAAAATACTAAAAGTTAATATAATTATATAATTATATATATATATATGTATATGTTGATACCATACATACATGTATTTGGAGATAGCTTTTAAGGTTTAAGGTATACATGGGATGTTATTATTTAATGTGAAATATTTTGGTAGGCTTGAATTTAAATATTTATTGTTTTATATAAATTTTTTTCGGATCAAATCATTTATAATGTAATGTTTGGTTTAGACCCTAGTCGAGAAAATTTTGGGACAATAAATTGAGTAAAAAATATTTTAATATTATTTTGGTGTTTACAGTATGTGAAATTAATATGTGTAAAAGTTTTGTGTGAAAATTTTATCGTTTGTGTGCTCGATTTTATAAAAGGACTTAATCGCGTAAAATGAAAAAGTGACTTGCTATTTGTTAAATTGCTATATTGCTATGTTCTTTTAATGTGGAGGCCTTAAAATGAAATTAGGCCATTAAATGATGGAATGGACAGGGCAACCATTTTTAAGTTTTATATTATTTCATTAAGGTTAAAAGGTAAAATGGCATATTAATAAGAAATAAAATAAAACAAAAACATAAAATGGCCATTATGTTCATCTTTTGGCCGAATAAGGAAGAGAAAAGCAACATTTGAAAGCTTTAAAGATTCGGCACTTTGAAGCTCAAATTGAGGTATGGATTTTGCTCGGTTTTCAATAATTTTATGTTTTGAGATCGTTGTTTGAATACTAGTAAACTCATGCTTTAATTTTTGGAATTGATGATGAATTTGATATTTGCCATTGATGTTAGCTTGATGTTTTGTGGCTTGATGATGAAATATAAATTTTGTTGATAGATGATTATGTTTAATTAAGTGATTTTTGATAAAAATGTGTATTAAGGAATAAATTGAGAAAAGTGTAAAATTCAAGGTTAAATGTGTGAATAAACTAAAAATATGGGCTGCTAGTAGTATGGGTAGAATTTGGCCTATCGATGTTTTAGTGAAATTTTGTGTATTTTGTGTTATTTTGAAATAAGGACTAAATTGAGAAAAATGCAAAATGTTAGGGGCTAAAATGTAAATTACCCATTTATATGTTCTTGAATGGAAATTGAATGAAATGTTGAATAAGTAAGTTAATTTTGATATTAATTAGATTGGCAAAAGTGAAAATCAGATTTGGATCGGGAAAATCGGAAGTTATCGATTAGTCATTCCGGTCTGTTCGCGTCCGTACGAGGTAAGTTCATAAGTAAATAAATGTCGATTAATTCTATTGTATTCATTTTAATAGTGTCGAATTGAATTATTACTTGTGTATATAATATGCTGAAATTAAATGAGCAAGGGAACAATATTCACAAGCCTGAAATGATCGAGTTTCGACGTCCGAAAGCCCCGTACGAACCTTAAAAATAGTTAGGATACATATGTCATGACATAGGATTTCGATATGTGTTATCGTGTAAGACCACGTCTGGGACGTTGGCATCGATTTGAGATTTACGTGTAAGACCATCTCGGGATATCGACATTGTATTTGATTTCGTAAGACCACATCTGGGACGATGGCATCGATATTAATTTCATGTAAGACCACGCCCGGGACGTTGGCATTGTACGAGTTTTTGAGCTACCTAAATATCCTATTTGATTTGAATGGTTCAACGGGCATTAGAAATAAATGAGTATATGAATATGCATCCGAATCGGTATGTTGCGATGAATATGAATTTGAGCAAAGAAAGTGAGTATGATTATGATTAGTTGTTATATGATTTATGTGAAAATGAGTTGTGGATATTAGTTAGTGAACTATGAACAAATGAACCATATAGGAAATATAAAATTGTAATTGCGTTTTGCCATATACAATTCGGTACATATGATTTGTATATGAAATTCGATATGAAATGTGAGTATGATTCAAATGATGGTATATGTGAAATATAAGATAGTGAATGATGGTATATTTAGCTTGCAAATTAGATATTTTATGACTTGACATTGGTATTCGAAAATGGCTAAATTTGATTTAGTAAAATGTACATAAGGTTAAAATGTTTAAAATGCTATGATTTGGAAATTGCATTTAGAAATGGCTTTTGTTTTTAGGGTGTTATGTGCATGGTTGGATGATGTTAAAATGTAGTTGGTCAAGTATAAAGTTACCTAACGCTTTATGTGCAAATGAATATTAAACTGTGAGATATGGCCAAATTAGTTTAACAAGCGCATGTATAATGTTTTATTAAATGTTACGTTTGTTATTTAGTTACTGATATGGGTTGAAACAACTTTATATGCAATTGTACTTAGATTTGTAAAATGATATGATCGTTGACTTGTTATGGAATAGATGTAAACAAATGGGTGTCTCGATATATACTCGGTATGTGAAATGAAAAGTGTTTGATTATAAATTGGATATTCGAATGTCATGGAAATGATGACCATATGGTTTGAATTTTTGTAATTATGAAACAGGTACAAATTGGTTTTGATATTTGATGGCTTGATTTGCAAGTTTTGAATTAGCAAACGGAATTGAGATGGTTAAATATTGAAATATAGTTCGTATAAGAGAATGTTCAATAAAACATGATTTGTGTGGCTAGATATGTGATTCAAATATATGATTTTGACCCTAAAGAATGTCATTACGAATCGTGTTTTGTTCGGTAATGCCTCATAACCCTAGTCCGCAACGAATATGGGTTAGGGGTGTTACATATAATATATATGAAAAGTAAATACATGAATAGTGTATTGAGGGTGTGGTTGAAATGTGAGAGGAAAAAAAGAGGGGGGAAGTAAAAGTTATCATTGGTGGGTCGAGTTCGAATCAGTCTCAACAAAATTTTAGGCCCATTTTTAAGTCCAGTTCGATTTAATCCAAAAATAGGCTGAAAATTTGCCCAAGTCTAGTTCAAATAATAAAATCTAAACTGAGCCTAACCGTATTAAATTTTTATTATAGAAGTTGAGATACAAAATTATATCAAAAACTAAAATATAAAAATAAATTGTTTTGCATTTTAGGCTGAGTTTTGTAATATTTATGGAAATAAATCGATTTTGGAGAGTGCGTGAAAACGTATCCAGCTCATATTAATAATATATGTAAGCTTACACCCTAAACAAGAACTAATTTTATGGTAGATTATAGTATATACAACTATTTTTTATCTCAGGCGATGCTCAAGTTTAGTTGTATGTATCAATTAAATATATTACATGTATTTTTATAATGTTTTAAAAATTTTATGACCGAGAAAGTAAAAAGATACTCGATTAGCTACATAATTTTAATTTAAATTAGATTTTATTGATTATTTTATAAAATAATCAATATTATTATGAGGTCATTTTGTCATTTTAAATTACTAAAATCTAGAAAAATTCATTTGATGGGATTCAAACCCAAAACACCATGATATTTAACATTTAAATTTTATGATTTCAATGGAAGTTTGATTTGTTTTTATATTATTTGTTATATAATTTCTCTCAACCACATCCTAAGTATGCCATAATCTAAGATCATATTTATTGACTATATTATGTTTATATTGTATTTTTATACTTGCGCTCTAAATTATAATATTCAAATTAAAAGTAATAAATAGAAAAATCTAACATAAACCACTAGCGGTGCATTTGATTTGTCGAATCTTGGATTATGTTTTGTAATAAAATTATGAAAATGTAATATTACAGATGGAATGCAAAATACATTGTTTGGTTCATTTGCTTGGAATGAAAGATTCATGTATTCGGTTGATGAAATTTAGGATTACCTAAAAGCAAATTTTACTATATTTTGATTGTTATAATTTGTTTTTTACAAGTTCACTTCCTTTAACCTTTTTAGTCTCAACTTTTCAAAAAAATTATAATAACTTAATAAATTCATTTTATTTCACCATTTTATCATATGATAACGTTATCTTAAATGTTGTTATATCAAAATTTGAGACATCAAAGCTAACAACTTTCATCAAATCGAACAATTATAAAATTTATCTCAATGACTCAACCTCAATTTTAACAATAGCTTTAGATGTCTCGTGCATGACTTCTTTCCCATAAATTTGAGTTGCAATCTTTGCACTATTGAGAAATTAATTTTAATACTAAATTATATTGATTGATAAACATAATAAAGTAAATATTAGTTTTTGGTATTATTCATGTCCGTTTTATAGTTCATGTTCGAGCTCTTAGTCGCCCCTCTAACAATATTGTCTCTAAAGTTCAAATTTGCGTCTCTCCTTAGAATGTAATGTGCTTTAACATTGACATTTTCTAAAACAAGCAAATATATTATTTTACCTCATTTTCATTAAGAAGAAAATAAAGGTGTAATCTTTGGGAAAAATAGAATGGTAAATTATACCAACATCACTCAATTTTGATGTAGCTAAAAAATAGACACTCTGGTTTCAATTCAATCACCGAACTTTTGAAAATAACAAAATAGTCCTTTTAACTATTTTCCATTACGACAATAACGGAAAAGAGACATGGCATTTAATGAAGGGTTAGCTATCATTTAAATAAATTTATAACCCTAGTGGACAATGAGAAAAAAGAAAAGAAAAAAATGAGAAGAGAATAAGAAGAAGAAGAAGAAGAAATGGGCATACCTTAGTTTTGTTCCTCCAAGGTAGAGTCACCACTCGGTTAGTCATTATCTATTGAATCTCATCCTCTTTTTCTTCTCTCTTTTCTTTTCTTTTCTTAACTCTGGTCATCGTCGTTCAAGGCCTCTCTCGCCAATCGTCATCACTAAATGGCTCCTCTTTCCTCTTCTCAAATCTCACTTTAGATTTCCCAATAAGCCTTCAAAATCCCAAGATTAAAAACTTAAAGCTTGAACAAGGCTTCAACATATCTTCGCCGTCCATCGTCGATCACCACCATATTCCAAATGACTTTTCGACCAACCATGACTCTTAACCACTCGGATCATCGAATCAATTGAGTTCTCTAACATAAAACCCAAAATGGGTGTGGGTTTCTTCTCTTTGATTCCCTTCTTTTTAGTTTTTTTTACTCCCTCTTTTGATGCAAGCCAATTTGGAATTCTTGCTCTTTTTTTCTTTGGTTTGATTTTGGATGCTTGCTATTTGGTATTTTTGTTTTTGCTTGATTTTTGTTGTTTTGTCGTCGATTTTGATTTGAAGCTTCATAACATCGCCACAAGCAGGAGCTCCAACTAAATCGATGCCAAGAACGGGTTGTGACGGGATCTCCTTGACATTAGCCCGATCAATTGCTTTGATGCCAGATTCGACATTTTTGCCGTCAATTTTCAATTTTCACTACTATGTTCAGGATAGCTAAGAGCTTTTCTAGGTTCCGTCTGCCAAAATTTTTTTCCCATTCTGGGCCTAATTTTAGGTAAATACCATGTCAATATGCCACATCAACTAATTGGGTTTTCAACGTGGTAAGTTAATTGTCTACATCGGTTAGTTAACTCCCCACATCAGCGGTCCTATGAAGATAATAACAGAAAATGTTAATAAATGACTGATTTGTCAGTTTTTTATAACGTTAGTGACTGTTTTGTTATTTTTCAAAAGTTGAATGGCTAAAATGAAATCTTGGTGATTGTTTTGTCAGCTACCCCAAAGTTAACGACTATTGGTGTAATTTACCGAAAATAGAATTTATTACGTCTTTATTTCATTTTTAGTAATTTACAATATTAAAATAATAAAATATATGATTTTATATTATTATCTATTTGTTTTTATAATTAAATTTAAATAAAATTATTTAAAAAAATTTAATTGAAATTCAGGTTAGGCCGGGTTAAAAACAAAAATAAATTCATTGATACACAGAGGAATGGATCGTGGTTGTGGGAGTATACTAGAAATATGGGATGTTGCTCGCTGCTTGAAGCTGAATTGTGGCTCATTTTGGACGGTATGAATCTTCTTTGGATCCAAGGCTTTAGGCGTGTGGAGATTGAGAGCGACAGTGCTGCTACTGTCCGCATCATATTGGATGCGTCTGCTGCTAAGCAGAGTATATCACACAATTCAAGTTCTTTAGAATCGGCAAAGGAAGGTCAAGATATATCACATTGTCCGGGAAGCCAATGCATTTGGCCTAAGCAGGCTGCTGAATCCACCACCTGCTGCACTGAGGAGCATTCTTTGCAAGGACTGTACAGGGACGGTTGCGGATAGGCTGAAATCACTACCCTCCTTTATATAAACATTCAACCCTTTATTACTCAACACACGTAAATCAATGCCATTAAATCACCTTAATATTTATTTCAATTCCTTTTATTCTCAACTCATGTTTAGTTGTTCATACAAATGCCCCTGCTTTAAAATTCACAAGCAATATTGGTTTTCCCCTAATTTCTTAACATCACCACAAAAAAGATCAAGAAGTTGCTAAGATCAAGATCAACAAGCTACACAAGTCAGAACAAAATCAACTATATTGAAAATAGACACTAAACCTCATTCTAGTTTCCACAATCTTTTATCACTGTGCAATGGTTATGTACAACTGATTCACATTGCAAGTGATGATCTTTACACAATTTGTGAAACATTTCAGAGCAAGATTGATTTATTAGAGTGTATGATAAGATCCATAACTAAGGTGGCAGTGAATATATCTGCAGAAAAGCCCTTACCAACCATTTCCGTAAGAAGTTGTGTTGCCTTTGAGGTACAGCTGTTGCGAAGGAACCCCCAAATCATTACATTATAACAGCAGCTATTAGGCGAACAGTCATTATCTCCCATGCTCCCAAACAACCTGTATGCTTCATCTGGCAATCCCTCTTTACACAGTCCATTAATCATTATACAATATGTGCAAACATCCGGTTTTAAACCATTGTCTGAGAGTTGATGAAATACTTCCTTGGCAACTTCGATATGCCCAGCTTTGCACAACCCATCAATTAGGATATTATACGGGACAATATCAAGTTCCAACCCACTGTTTCGCATTGCTTGAAAAAGTTTCAATGCCTCTTCGATATGACCTGTTTTGCATAAACCATCCAGCAAAATCAGACAGGTCACTATATCTGGAACTTGTCCAGAAGCAAGCATCTTTCTAAAAAGTTCACATGCAGTTGAAACTTTCCCTAACTGAAACATACTCTGCATAAGAGTGTTGTATGTGACAGTATTCGGGATTGGTCCCTTTCGAGATATTTCATGAAAGAGTTCCATTGCTTCGTCTAACCTTTTACCTTTGCAATATCCATTGATCATGGTGCTGTAAGTAACTATATCAGGTGCACAACCCTTCTCAATCATCAAGTTGAAAACTCTTCTAGCTTTATCCATTTCGTTCTGCAAGCAATGTCCATTAACTAATGCATTATAGGTAACAACATCAGGCTCGATTTCTCGCTTTATCATTGCATCAACAAAATCCTCAGCTTTAGAGACCATCCCTTCCTTGCAATGTGCATCAACCAATGTACTATACGTGACAACATCAGGCTCAATGCCTTGCTTTCTCATTATGCCAATAGTTTCTACAGCTTTAGAAATCAACCCCTCCTTACAAAGAGCATCAATCAATATAGTATATGTGACAATATCAAGTGAAATATTGTTATCCGCCATTTCATTCAAGAGCCTTGTTGCCTCCTCTTGCTGGCCCAAATTACACATACCATGAATTAAGCAGCTATAAGTAACTATATCTGGTCTAATGCCCTTAACCTTCAATTTGGAAAAGAGATTGAGAGCCTCCTTTAATTGCCCCTTCTTACAAAGAAGGTCACTTACAAAGAAGGTCAACTATGGTATTATATGCTACAATATTGGGTTCATAACCTCTGCCTTCCATCAGTCTTAGAAACCTAACAGCTCTATCAGTATTGCCGGTCTTACACAACCCCTTAAGTACTGTATTGTAAACAATCAAATTAGGTTGATACCCTCTTTCAGTCATTTCATCGAACATACAAACGGCCTCAGAAATATTACTTTGATTACAAAGCCCATTTATCAAAGTTGAAAAAGTTACAACACTAGGTTCAACACCTAACTTCAGCATTTTCCCAAAACAGACAACCCAAAATCAATTCGACCTAATTGACAAAAGCAATTAATCAAGATGCTCATAGAATAAACATTATGGGAAACGCCTAATAATTCCATCTGGCTACACATAGAAACAACAATGGCATAATGTTTCATTCTAACAATGGCTACAAATAATTTAGTGAATTCCAGAATTGAAGGCACTGGGTACCTGCCAATCATCTTACTGAACAAAATCAAAGCATGATCAACATTCTCGAAGCCATCATCCCTTTTTCCCTTTCCTCTAAAAGACATGGGTTTCTTACTTAAGGCTTTGATGTGGGAAGCAATGGTGTTAGAAGAAGAAGAGTGGAAATTAGAAAGATGGCTTCCACCATTAACAAGTGAACGAAGAATAAAAGAAGAAGGAAGCTTACCCATATCTTGAAAGTAAGCAAAATGAAAAGAAAAAAAAAAATAAACAAAACAAAGACAGCTGAGCTTGACAATGAAACCTTATTTCGATTCGTTACTCTCCCGTCTGAAATAGCCGTAACAGAGAGGCTCCGGAGATTTCAGCTTCCTCACCTTCCCGTCTGCTCTTGTGTCGATTGTGGATGGATGATTAGAAACATCGACGTGGGGCACCTCCATAGCCCTAACATTCAGCCCATTTGGCACCCATCATTTTTTCAATTCTAAAATTTCAATCCTCGCCAAAATAGTAGCAATTAAGTTATTTAAGTTAAATTCTATTTAACTTAACAAAATTTTAGGTAACAAATATATTATCAGGTGATTTTCATATAATATTTATAAAAATAATTTTATTTTAATTAAAAAATTTAATGACTATCATAATACTGAATTTGTAAAATATAAAAATTAAAATGATCAAATTAAACACATATTACGAGATTGATAATAAAATTTATCTATCAAATTCATACACTAAAACTAAACTTTTAAAAATTAAGCTAAACTTTTAAAAATTAAGTTTTTTAAGAATCTTAGTTATTTGAATCAAGGAATAACATTAAGGTCTAAATGTTAAAATATATTTATAAAAAATTAATTAAGTCTATAATAAAATATCATGCTTAATTTTCCTTCTCTTTCCATTAATCCAAAATAACATCATAGTTACTAATAAGCGTTGCGTATAATATAATGTATATTGCATTATTAAAGAGAGATGTAAGTTCAAATCTTGAAGACAACATTGTCGAAAAGAAGAACATCAAATATGAACCATCAAACAAACATAAAAAATACTAAAAGTTATATATATATATATATATATATATATATATATATGTTGATACCATACATACATGTCTTTGGAGATAGCTTTTAAGGTTTAAAGTATACATGGGATGTTATTCTTTAATGTGAAATATTTTTGGTAGGCTTGAATTTAAATATTTATTGTTTTATATAATTTTTTTCTTGATCAAATCATTTATAATATATATGAAAAGTAAATACATGAGTATTGTATTGAGGGTGTCATTGAAATGTGAGAGGAAAAAAAGAGAGAGAGGGGGAAGTAGAAGTCATTATTGGCTAGGTCGAGTTCGAATCAGGTTTCAATAAAATTTTAAGCCCGTTTTTAAGTTCAGATTCGGTTTAACTCAAAAAATAGGCTTGAAAATTTACCCAAGTCTAGTTCAAATTATAAAATCTAAACCCGATAATGTCAAAAATTAAAATATAAAAATAAATTGGTTTGCATTTTAGGCTGATTTTTGTATTATTTAAGGGAAATAAATCGATTTTGGAGAGGACGTGAAAACGTATCCAGCTTATATTAATGATATATGTAAGCTTACACCCTAAACGAATAACTAATTTTATGGTAAATTATAATATATACAACTATTTTTTTATCATGTGCGATGCTCGAGTTTAGTTGTATGTATCAATTAAATATATTACATGTATTTTTGTAACGTTTTAAAAATTTTATGACCGAGAAAGTAAAAAGATACTCACTAAGCTACATAATTTTAATTTAAATTAGATTTTATTGATTATTTTATAAAATAATCAATATTATTATGAGGTCATTTTGTCATTTTAAATTAGTAAAATCTAGAAAAGTTCATTTGATGGGATTCAAACCCAAAACACCATGACATTTAACATTTAAATTTTATGATTTCAATGGAAGTTTGATTTGTTTTTATATTATTTTTAAAATATATATTTGTTATATAATTTCTTTCAACCACATCCCAAGTATGCCATAATCTAAGATCATATTTATTGACTATATTATGTTTGTATTGTATTTTTATACTTGTGCTCTAAATTATAATATTCAAATTAAAAGTAATAAATAGCAAAATCTAACATAAACCACTAGCGGTGCATTTGATTTGTTGAAGCTTGGATTATGTTTTGTAATAAAATTATGAAAATGTAATATTACAGATGGAATGCAAAATACATTGTTTGATTCATTTGCTTGGAATGAAAGATTCATGTATTCGGTTGATGAAATTTAGGATTACCTAAAAGCAAATTTTACTATATTTTGATTGTTATAATTTGTTTTTATTACAAGTTCACTTCCTTTAACCTTTTTAGTCTCAATTTTTCAAAAATTATAATAACTTAAAAATTCATTTTATTTCACCATTTTATCATATGATAATGTTATCTTAAATGTTGTTATATCAAAAACTTGGGACATCAAAGCTAACAACTTTCATCAAATTAGAACAATTATAAAATTTATCTCAATGACTCAACCTCAATTTTAACAATAGCTTCAGATGTCTCGTGCATGACTTCTTTCCCATAAATTTGAGTTGCACTGCTGCACTATTGAGAAATTAATTTTTAATACTAAATTATATTGATCGATAAATGCAATAAAGTAAATATTAATTTTTTGGTATTATTCATGTCTGTTTTACAGTTCATGTTCGGAGCTCTTAACTGCCCCTCCTAACAATATTGTCTCCAAAGTTCGAATTTGCATCTCTCCTTGGAAAGTAATGTGCATTAACATTGACATTTTCTAAAACAAGCAAATATATTATTTTACCTCATTTTTGTTAAGAAGAAAATAAAGGTGTAATCTTTGGGAAAAATTGAAGGGTAAATTATACCAACAGTCACTCAACTTTGATGTAGCTGAAAAAATAAACACTCTGGTTTCAATTTAATCACTCAACTTTCGTAAAATAATAAAATAATCCTTTTAATTATTTTTCGTTACAGACGTAACGAAAAAGTGACATGGCATTTAATGGAGGGTTAGCTATCATTTAAACAGCCCCATAGCCCTAACTGGGCAACGAAAAAGAAGAAAAGAAAAAAAGAAAAGAAAAGAGAAGAAGAAGAAGAAATGGACATACCTTAGTTTTGTTCCTCCAAGATAGAGTCACCACTCAGTTCGCTGTTATCAGTTGAATCTCTGTCCCTTTTTTTCTTCTCTCTTTTTCTTTTCTTTTTCTTAACTCTGGTCACTGTCGTTTATGGCCTTCTCTGGCCAATCGTCATCACCAAATGGCTCCTCTTTTCAAATCTCACTTCAGATTTCCCAATAAGCCTAGCACAGTTAGCACAGTTTTGTTACGAAAACATTTCCGAAGCGAGCAACACCTAATAATGACAACAAAAACACCCACAATTACTTAAATCCTCAGAACTGACCGAAACACATCTTGACCAAAACTCGAGAACATAACAGAAAATTACTCTTAAATGATCTCAAAAGCTTACCCTTTACAACAGCAACCTAGAAATTTCACTACACCATCGAAGAGTCTTGATTTTCCTGAAGAACACCTACCAAAAACGGTTTATCGTATTAACTTAAACATCAAAAGAAGCAAGGGTACAAAAGGAAAATCCCCACAACACCATGACAACCCTTACCTTAAAAAATGTACGATAGAACGAGCAGTAACACCTCGAAGAGGCAAAATTTTGATAGGAAAAATGAGCACAGAAACGTCAGAGAGGAGGAAGAAGAGAAATATTCCCTATATCCCCTATTTTTCTCCCACTAACCCACTAACTCACAGCCTCCTCAAACTTTCAACTCAATTGAAACTCTATCAGTCAGCTGAGCAAAAAGAAAACTTGGATCTAAAATAACCAAAATTTTCTAAAGGTGAAACTTGAACCCAAAACCTCTCAAACACACTCAAAATACTTAACCACTAAGCATATATATATTTATGTTAAATATTTACAGAAACAAAAATAAATTATTCAGGCACTGCACATGGGTTGTAACACCCCTTACCCGTATTCGACGCTGGAATAGGGTATGAGGCATTACCGAAACACATACACTTGTAAAAACTGAGTCATAAAATTTCATCCAAATTATCTCTTTTTAGTTTTCAACACAAATAAATAACTTGAATAATACTAGTCAACATCAATGACCTTATACAAAATGAACTGCAAAATATTAATGGCCAACATTTTAAGCCAAACTAATTATGACATATACAAATGACTAAGTTCCCTATACATGCCATAAACTTAAGAGGTTTGTATTCACTTTTTACCCACGATGATAGCTTGATAGTGTGATTACATCTCCCACGATCTTCAACTCGAGCTAGCATACAACCCTATAAGATATGGGAAAGGAAGGAAAGTAAGCTACAAAGCTTAGTAAGTAAGTATGTAAATAATAAGTGATTTGTTAACAGGCTTTCATAAATCTTCACAATATGTTCTCAAGATAATACAGTCATAATTGCACATAGTTCCACTTTTATTCATGTTCGTCTCAAGCTGTCTATTTGATTCACTGTCACTAAATTATTTATTTCTCGAGCTACAGAGTCCAAATGAAGAACCGTAAATTTTCTCTGAAACTAGACTCGAACATCTCCATACCATAAAATTTCTAGAATTTTTGGCTTAGCCAATTAGTACAGTTTATTCTTTAAAGTATCCTCTGTTCTGTTTAAAGTATCCTCTGTTCTGTTGTCTGACAGTTTCAACCTTTATTCACTAAAAATTAATTATCTCATTGTACAGAACTCAAATGATGTTACCGTTTATTTCTCTTGAAAATAGACTCATTAAGAAATTTAGGGATATAAATTTTATCCCATTATTATTTTTGTACAATTTTTAGTGAATTTTTAAAGTTACAATAGGGGATTCCGAAATCATGCTAACCCTGTCTTACAAAAATTCAAATATCTCAGAATATAAAATTCTTTTGTTTACACCGTTTCTTTTATGTCAAAATATCCTCATTTAGGTTTAATTTCATATCTTATTCAACCTCTAATTCAATTTCCACCATTTTTGGTGATTTTTCAAAGACACATAGCTGCTGCTGTCCAAAACTGTTTTATTTCTAAATTTACTCTTTCATAATTTCACTTACTCTATTTCTTCTTACCGAAAGTTCGCTCATATATCGAGCACATTGTTCATAAATTTTCACACTTATACATCTACTTATTCATCACATAATCATATTCAATTACACTTAGTCGTTATTTGATAATTAGCACACGAAGTGCCGTCTTACAGTAATGTATCACACATAGTGCCATTACCCGTTTCTCGCACACGTAGTGCCATCTACCGTAATGTATCCCACACATAGTGCCATTACCCATTTCTACACACATAGTGCCATCTCCCGTAATGTATCGCATACATAGTGCCATTACCCGTTCTCACACATAGTGCCATCTTCCTAATGTATCGCACACATAGTGCCATTACCTATTTCTCACACACATAGTGCCATCTTCCGGTAATGTATCGCACACATAGTGCCATTACACGTTTCTCGCACACATAGTGCCATCTACCGGTAATGTATTGCACACATAGTGCCATTACCCGTTTCTCGCACACATAGTGCCATCTTCCTTTCACAATTCATAATTTACATCAAGTAATTACTCTATATTCAACCATATCTCATATAATATAACAAAATATTAAAACATAAATAAAAATGATGTATTTTGTACATACAAACTTACCTCGAAAGTAAAATCGGTGAAAATGACTTATTCGTCAATTACTCGTTTTTCCCTCGTTCTAGTTCCAAATCTCATTTTCCTTGATCTATAACAACATATTTCACTTATTCAATTAATGTACGATTCAAAACAGTCCTTAACTCAACTTTTGCAAAATTATAATTTTGCCCCTAAACTTTTACATATTTACACTTTTGCCCCAATGCTCGAAAATTAAACTTCAGCCCTTATTATTATGTTTTATAACATGCTGATTATTTTTCCCTTCTACGGCAACCTCAAATTCTTACTCTAACATACACTTATGAACAATAATAAATTTTACCGATTAGCTCGTTTTACTTGTTTTCACCGAAAATCACTTAGTAAAAATCGTTCCTCTACTCATTAACATGCATAATCTACCATCAAACATCAAAATATACAAGCTTTCAACAATGGCATAATTCAAAATATTCACAATTTTGTAGATAACTTAGCAACGATCTCAAAAACGTAAAAATTCTCAAAAACCGAATAAAAACTAACCTTGAATTAAGCTCCAATATAGCCGAATGTTTCAAACTTTCAGACTTTCTTTTTCTTTTTTATGTTCGGTGAAGAAGATGGACATAAAGTGGTGTTTTTCTTTAATGTTTTGTCTTATTATAACATATATTTATTATTCACTTACTAATTTAACATTTATTATTTAATATATAAAACTTGTACAACAAGGATAAATATTAACCCATTGCCGTCCACTACCTTTTCTTATTGGAAAAATTGCAACATAAAACCTCCATATTAAAAGAACATCCACTATTCGGCCCTTCTAAAAATAACCACTAAATTTTCATTTTACGCGATTAAGCCCTTTTATTAAATTAAGCACACTAACAATAAAATTAATTCATGAAACTTTTACACATGTAAATTCACATATTATAAGCATTGAAAATAATATTGGTCCCAAAATCACTGTTTCGACTAAAGTCTAAATCGGGCTGCTACATGGGTTGACATTTTTTCTTTACTCTCAACGTCTTTAAAAACACAATTTGATTCTCATTAAAATCATCATTCAACTAGGTAAGGTTGAAAGAGTTATGCTAGTATTGGTCACATGGGCTTGAACAGCTTAGGCTCCACTCATTTCTCATTAAACATGTATATTTTTTTGCCACAACATTAAATCTGATTATTTAGTTTAAGGTTAACTTAAAGTTTTTCTTTAGTTGCCAAAGACGCGCATAAGAATCGAAGCACCAGAATCACTGTAGTTCTCTACACATCTAGAAACCGACCCTTTATCCATTTGCACAAGACTAGCAGTAGCATTAGGCAAATTTTCAAAGAGACTCAACACCATTCCTAAATTTCTTTCAATTCTAGAAATAGAGTTTGCAACTTTGTCATGTAGTTATATTTATTTTGTTCAACCTATAGTTGTAATTTTGAATCTAGTAGAACAAAATAATATAAAATTTTCATGGTGTTCAATGATGGTATTGATTGGTTAGAAAAATCAGCTCTGTGTAGGAAAAATTATGGTATTGTGTGGCACTTGTAGCTGGTTTTGATTTTGTGTAAGGTATTTTATCATGCACAGGCATCAATCAAGAGGGAAAGAAGAATTATTTAATGAGGTATTCTTTTGATAGCGATTTCATCAAGAGAAGGGATTTTATCTGTAAGGAGGCTGAGGAAACTTGGAGAGCCAGTAGATTAATCGGGAACAACTGAAGTCATGAAAAAGTTAGTAAGCTTGAGGGGCGACTTCTCTCTTATTTCTTATTCTTGTTGAGGTGCTATTTATCTGCGACTAAATGAAGTCGATTTACTCAAAAGAGGTTTGGTGAAGAAATTAGTGGTTGGGGAGCTCTTGAAACAAAACTAGCAAAGGTGAAAGATGGGATTGTTCAATATGATTTGGACGGAATCTAATCGTTGGTGTGATTGGGGAGCTCTTAAAGATCGTTATCCTAGAGTTTTTGCTTTGGCTATGGATATAGTAGCCAAAGCTAAGGATTATTCACAAAATGGCAGCTTTACCATCAGTTGTGGAGCTCCTTTTTTCGAAGGAATCGTTTTCATTTGGGAGTTAAAGTCATTGAGCAATTTGCATCGTGATACAATGTTTTGTCCTTCAATTATAAAATGTTATGTAACCCGGACATTTCGCCTAAGATATAATGTTTTGCATGATTGGTGATTTTGGAAAGGATTTCCTACGATGTCTTTACTCAAGAACAGAGGCATTTCGATCTGGGATGAGCAAGTTGTTTGTCATTGGTGCAAAGTGGAATCTAAGGATGTTAGTCACATTTTGCTGAACTAAGCCCGAATTAACAAATTCTGAGATATTTTATCCTTCTTTTGTCATGCTTTAATAAGTTGTTGTCTAAACCTCTGTTTAATTGGTGGTTGATGTCTATTATGGTTGCCTTGTGGACCATCTAGAGTGCAAGAAATGATTCTATGTTTAGAGGAAAAGATTTTAATTTGGAGTACATTTTTTTTCTGGTTAAATTAAGATCTTTGCATTGGATAAAAGTCTTGCCAGAATGTATGAATTTTGTTGAGTCAATGTGGGGGGGGGGTGTCCGCGAGATTGTGAAAGGAGTATCTCCGTAGCCATCATACCAAGCGTGTGACGCGTTGGGAACCTTCAAATGAAAGCTGGTTAAAGTTTAACGATGATGGTTCAACATTAGGTAAATTTGGCCCGATAGGGTCTGGAGTAAATTTTAGAAATTCGAAGGGTCTTGTCATTGCTATGTTTCAGGTCCCTAAGGCGTCCAAGATTCTAATTTCGCTGAAATTATGGCGATTAAGTTAGCTCTTCATTTCTTCTTAGACTCCTAGTGTATTAAAGACTAAAAGCTTATGGTTGACTCCGACTCCATGGTCGCGCTTACTTGGTGTATCAATGAGAAGTCTAGGCCTTGGAAATATTGGCACATTTTTGCAAGCATTGATGAGATTAAGATGTCCATTAACGAGGTACTATTTAGAAAAATTAGGAGAGATGCTAATGGTATGGCAGATTCGTTGGTAAAATCAGGGTGCTTTCAATCTCAAATGTTTTTTCTAGATTGGTGATGAGCATCGTTGAGTTTAATTGAGATGATAGTTTCATTGTTATTTCATCGAAGAAGATTCACCAAACCATTTGCAGCGATTATTAGACTATTAAACAACAGTATTTTCTGCCTATTTGAACGTCAGTGCTGCTGTTTTAAGGTGTGCTGCAGTTGCGATAATCATAACCAATAGTTCTACAAAAATAATTAACTAAGTTTAATTAAAGATAAATACTTTATTTTACGATAGTTTTGGTAATTAAATAAAGAAAATAAATATTTTTTCTGTTATGAAAATATTTATCTTTTATCTGTTTCACTTGAAACAATTTTCAAAAACTGAGTGCAAGAAAACTTATCAAATACTGTAAAATGTTTTACATAAAATCACTAGGAAAATATTACATTTTTTGGAAAAGCATACTATTTTCCGGAAATCATTTTTCAGAAAATGTTTTCAACCAAACAAACAAACCCCAAATTTGATTGAATTCTACACAGGAGTTAAAATACTGAGCAGCCGAAAATTATACTGATGCTATTGTCATTGCTACAGATATTGGTTTTCCCCTAAGTTCTTACCATTACCACCAACAAGATTCTTACAACACAAAGTCAGAACAAAATCAACAATATTGAAAATAGACACTAAAACTCATTCTAGTTTCCAGAATCTTTTATCACTGTACAATGGTTATGCACAAACTGATTCACATTTGCAAGTTATGATCTTTACACAATTTGTGAAACATTTCAGAGCAAGATTGATTTATTAGAGTATATGATAAGATCCATAAAGAAGGTGGCAGTGAATATATCTGCAGAAAAGCCCTTACCAACCATTTTCGTAAGAAGTTGTGTTGCCTTTGAGGTATAGCTGTTGCGAAGGAACCCCCGAATCATTACATTATAACAGCAGCCATTAGGCGAACAGTCATTATCTCCCATGCTCCCAAACAACATGTATGCTTCATCTGGCAATCCCTCTTTACACAGTCCATTAATCATTATACGATATGTGCAAACATCCGGTTTTAAACCATTGTCAGAGAGTTGATGAAATAATTCCTTGGCAACTTCGATATGCCCAGCTTTGCACAACCCATCAATTAGGATAGTATATGGGACAATATCAAGTTCCAACCCACTGTTTCGCATTGCTTGAAAAAGCTTCAATGCCTCCTCAATATGACCTGTTTTGCCTAAACCATTCAGCAAAATCAAACAAGTCACCAAATCTGGAACTTGTCCAGAAGCAAGCATCTTGCTAAACAGTTCACATGCAGTTGAAACTTTCCCTAACTGAAACATACTCTGCATAAGAGTGTTGTATGTGACAGTATTCGGGATTGGTCCCTTTTGAGATATTTCATGAAAGAGTTCCATTGCTTCGTCTAACCTCTTTACTTTGCAATATCCATTGATCATGGTGTTGTAAGTAACTATATTAGGTGCACAACCCTTCTCAATCATCAAGTTGAAAACCCTTCTAGCTTTATCCATTTCGTTCTGCAAGCAATGTCCATTAAATAATGCACTATGGGTAACAACATTAGGCTCAATGCCTCGCTTTATCATTGCGTCAACAAAATCCTCAGCTTCACAGACCATCCCTTCCTTGCAATGAGCATCAACCAATGTATTATAGGTGACAACATCAGGCTCAATGCCTTGCTTTCTCATCATGTCAACGATCTCTACAGCTTTATAAATCGTTCCTTCCTTGCAAAGTGTATCAATCAATATATTATATGTGACAATATCAAGTGAAATATTGTTATCAACCATTTCATTCAAAAGCCTTGTTGCCTCCTCCTGCCGGCCCAAATTACACATACCATGAATTAAGCAACTATAAGTAACTATACCTGGTCTAATGCCCTTAACCTTCAATTCGGAAAAGAGATTGAGAGCCTCCTTTAATAGCCCCTTTTTACAAAGAAGGTCAAGGATGGTACTATATGCAACAATATCGGGTTCATAACCTCTGCCTTCCATCAGTCTTAGAAACCTAATAGCTCTATCAGTATTGCCGGTCTTACACAACCCCTTAAGTACTGTATTGTAAACAATCAAATTAGGTTGATACCCTCTTTCTGTCATTTCATCGAACATACTAACAGCCTCAGAAATCTTATTTTGATTACAAAGTCCATTAATCAAAGTTGAAAAAGTTACAACATCAGGTTCAACACCTAACTTCAACATTTTCCCCAAAACAGAAAAACCAAAATCAATTCGACCTGATTGCAAAAAGCAATTAATCAAGATGTTCAAAGAATAAACATCGTGGGAAACTCCCAATAATTCGATCCGTCTATACATAGAAACAACAACGGCATAATGTTTCATCCTAACAATGGCTCCTAATAATTTATTAAATTCCACAATTGAAGGCTTTGGGTACTTTTCAATCATCTTATTGAACAAAATCAAGGTACTGTCAACATTATCGAAGCGGTGGTCTCTTTTTCCCTTCCCTCTAACAGACATGGACATGGGTTTCTTACTTGAGGCTTCGATGTGGGTAGCAATGGTGTTAGAAGAAGAAGAAGAAAAAGAGTGGAAATCAGAAAGATGGCTTCCACCATTAACAACTGAACGAAGAATAAAAGAAGAAGGAAGCTTACCCATATCTTGAAAGTAAGCAAAATGAAAGCAGAAATGGCGGCGGCAGTAGCAGTAGCAGGAGAAGTGTAAATTTTGGGTTGCGAAGTGGGGTTGAGGAAAGCGTTGGGAGCGTAATTTGGGTTAATTGGCCATTAAACCCATCCATGTTTTAGCTTTCCAAGTGTAAATTTACAATTATAATCCTCTTACTATACAATACTCTTTTAAAATGGTCCTTTTTAAGTTTTTATTTTGATTAATAAATTAAATCAATCTTTTTTAAGTTTCCAAGTGTAAACATGTTAATGTTTAAATCATATATTGAAAGGAAACATTATGCTTTAATTTTGGCCGGAATTTACATTGACTTGAGTAGATTACATCTTTCTTCTTTCTTTCTTCCTCCCTCGAAAATTCCCTCCCAACACTCGTCTCCACCCACGCGGAACAAATTACCCAATACCCCATCTCCATCTGATCTTTGAGAAAATGAAATCAACGACGACTTAAAACCCGATGTAAAGAAGAGTCCCAACCAGAAAAAGCTCGAGGCTCGTCGCACCATCCATTGGAGCATGGACCTCGCTTCCTTTTCAACCTCTCAAATCAAATGTACCCTCAGGTGTAGTGTAACCTACAAACATATATTTATTAAAAAATATTTTTAAACTTTTCAAATAAAATGGTATAATATTGGAAGCTAACATCTTTGTTTATTTTAATTTCTTTTGCGGCGTGGATGTTTAGAGCATCTTCTCTCAAGCTAGATGTTTTCAATGCTTTAATGCTAGTTAAGGTACTTAAAGGAAGTGCAAGTTTTATAACATTGAAGCTTCTTAGTGGAAAATATGTTATTGTAAACAAGGTGTTTGTGTTTTCGTTGCAAAGACTATAGCTTTGATGTTTGAGAGGAAAGCGAAGATAGTTAAATTATATTGGTAAAAAAAGTATAGAGGAAGCCGATTGATTGAGGTTCCTCTCTCAATTCTAGTGAATACAAAAGTAGGTGACCAAAAACATTGCGGGCTTTTAATGGTTCGAGACACAAATCATTGAAGAAGAAGAAGATGATGATGATGATGATGATGAATTTGAATATAGTATAATTCAAAGTTTTGATTTGAAGACTTATTGTAGGCTTAAATTGATTACACTTGTATATTCTCTTACTATTTGTGCTAATTTTTTTTTACGCAAAGATCACAAGAGTTTGTCAACACTACAAATGGATGGTTTGATGGGTTGACCAAAGATAGAAGCGGTGGGGTGACATAAGCCCGCCCCTAAAATGTAAAGTTGCTATTTAGATTCTTAAATTTTTTTAAATTTTAAATTAGTAAAGGTAAAATTGCACTTTGGTCCCCTTAAAATTATAAAAATACTATTTAATAATTTAGAAATTATAAAGATATAAACTATAAAAAATTAAAATTTTATTCGGCCCTCCTAAAATTGTTTCGGCTTTACTGTTGATCAGCAAGGACATTGAAATTACTAATGAATTTCAGTTAGCAATGTCGATTTTAATCGTCAAAGCCACCTCAAATAATGCAGTCCATTACTAAGAAATATATAATTTAAATAGGGGACTAATCGCAAGTGATTTTATCTATATTTAAAATAAAATAATAAAAATCAAATATATTTTACTATATTTTCATTATTTTAAAAATTCACTTCTTTTAACAATTTTTAGTCTCCAACTTTTCATAAAATTATAATAACTTAATAAATTCATCTTTTATCATATGAATTCAAATGAACTGCTATTAGACCTAATTATGATAACTTATTTATATGATTTATGAATTGAACTAGCAAAAATGTTGGGTTCTAAAATCAACATCTTTCACTTTCTCATGTTAAAAACATGATGCAAAGGAACAATTCATGACATTGACTTCTATTAGGATTAAATGTTACAATCAATTATTGTGGGTATAATCGAATTTCTCACAAATTAGGGGAAAGAAAGACAGAAACTGGCATAAGATTGGAAATACTTTGCAACCTATATTTGATAAAGTCATTAAGGTGGTGAAGCAGAAGGTTGAAATTAAAACAGCAAATTCAATCATAGAGTAGGCATTTAGGTCGAAATATAATCTTACCATTGTAATAATTTTTGAAAATACCATACTATACTATACTATAATTTAATTTTCTTTTTTCTTTTTTAAATGTCACCTTGCTTTAGAGAACCACACTCCAAAAGTTAACAAAGGAGGTTAAAGAGTCCAAATTCATATAAATCTCATTAAAAAATTCAATGATGGATTTTCGAACTAAACATCAGGGGGTTTAGTAAGAATGGGGCATGGAAGTCAGATACGCATGCTGCATGGGCCAGTGGAGGGGTGCGTGACAGGAATGGATCGTGGTTGTGAGAATTTACTAGAAATCTGGGATGTTGCTTGCTGCTTGAAGCTGAATTGTGGCCCATTTTGGACGGTTTGAATCTTCTTTGGATGCAAGGCTCTGCTGTCTGCATCATATTGGATGAGTCTGCTGCTAAGCAGAGTATTCAGCTAGTACGCACAATTCGAGCTTTTTAGGATCCACAAAGGAAGGTCAAGATACGCCACATTGTCTGGGAAGCCATTTGGCCTAAGCAGGCTGCTGAATCCACCGGCTGAACTGAGGAGCATTGTTTGCAAGGACAGTACCGGACTGTTGGTGATAGGCTGCAAGGGTGTTAAGTTTCAGTAGTTTTTCCCTTCATTATTCTACCAAAAAGACAAAAACACTCCCCTCCTTTATATAAGCATTCAACCTTTTATTTCTCAATGCACGTGAATCAATGTCATTAAATCACCTTAATATTTATTTCAATTCCTTTTATTCTCAACTCATGTTTAGTTGTTCATACAAATGGGGCTACTTCAAAATATTTAATTTTATACTGCAAAAAGAAAGAAATTCACAAGCAATCCCAACAAGATTCTCACTTACTACACAAGTCAGAATAAAATCAACAAAATTGAAAATGGACACTAAAACTCGTTCTAGTTTCCAAAATCTTTTATCACTGTACAATGGTTATGTACAAACTGATTCACATTTGCAAGTTATGATCTTTACACAATTTGTGAAACATTTCAGAGCAAGATTGATTTATTAGAGTGTACGATGAGATCCATAAATAAGGTGGCGGTGAATATATCAGCAGAAAAGCCCTTACCAACCATTTCCGTAAGAAGTTGTGTTGCCTTTGAGGTATAGCTGTTGCGAAGGAACCCCCGAATCATTACATTATAACAGCAGCTATTAGGCGAACAGTCATTATCTCCAATGCTCCCAAACAACCTGTATGCTTCATCTGGCAATCCCTCTTTACACAGTCCATTAATCATTATACGATATGTGCAAACATCCGGTTTTAAACCACTGTCTGAGAGTTGATGAAATAATTCCTTGGCAACTTCGACATGCCCAGCTTTGCACAACCTATCAATTAGGATATTATACGGGACAATATCAAGTTCCAACCCACTGTTTCGTATTGCTTGAAAAAGTTTCAATGCCTCTTCGATATGACCTGTTTTGCATAAACCATCCAGCAAAATCGGACAGGTCACTATATCTGGAACTTGTCCAGAAGCAAGCATCTTGCTAAACAGTTCACATGCAGTTGAAACTCTCCCTAACTGAAACATACTTTGCAAAAGAGTGTTGTATGTGACAGTATTCGGGATTGGTCCCTTTTGAGATATTTCATGAAAGAGTTCCATTGCTTCGTCAAACCTCTTAGCTTTGCAATATCCATTGATCATGGTGTTGTAAGTAACTATATTACATGCACAACCCTTCTCAATCATCAAGTTGAAAACTCTTCTAGCTTTATCCATTTCGTTCTGCAAGCAATGGCCGTTGATTAATGCATTATGGGTAACAACATTAGGCTCAATGCCTCGCTTTATCATTGCGTCAACAAAATCCTCAGCTTCACAGACCATCCCTTCCTTGCAATGTGCATCGACCAATGTACTATACGTGACAACATCAGGCTCAATACCTTGCTTTCTCATCATGTCAACGATTTCTACAGCTTTAGAAATCAACCCCTCCTTACAAAGTGCATCAATCAATATAGTATATGTGACAATATCCAGTGAAATATTGTTATCAACCATTTCATTCAAAAGCCTTGTTGCCTCCTCCTGCTGGCCCGAATTACACATACCATGAATTAAGCAACTATAAGTAACTATACCTGGTCTAATACCCTTAACCTTCAATTCGGAAAAGAGATTGAGAGCCTCCTTTAATAGCCCCTTCTTACAAAGAAGGTCAAGGATGGTACTATATGCTACAATATCGGGTTCATAACCTCTACCTTCCATCAGCCTTAGAAACCTAACAGCTCTATCAGTATTGCCGGTCTTACACAACCGCTTAAGTACAGTACTGTAAACAATCAAATTAGGTTGATACCCTCTTTCAGTCATTTCATCGAACATACAAACGGCCTCAGAAATATTACTTTGATTACTAAGCCCATTTATCAAAGTTGAAAAAGTTACAACATCAGGTTCAACACCTAACTTCAACATTTTCCCCAAAACAGAAAAACCAAAATCAATTCGACCTGATTGACAAAAGCAATTAATCAAGATGTTCAAAGAATAAACATCGTGGGAAACTCCCAATAATTCGATCTGTCTGTACTTAGAAACAACAATGGCATAATGTTTCATCCTAACAATGGCTCCTAGTAATTTATTAAATTCCACAATTGAAGGCTTTGGGTACTTTTCAATCATCTTATTGAACAAAATCAAGGTATTGTCAACATTATCGAAGCGGTGGTATCTTTTTCCCTTCCCTCTAACAGACATGGACTTGGGTTTCTTACTTGAGGCTTCGATGTGGGTAGTAATGGTGTTAGAAGAAGAAGAAAAAGAGTGGAAATCAGAAAGATGGCTTCCACCATTAACAACTGAACGAAGAATAAAAGACGAAGGAAGCTTACCCATATCTTGAAAGTAAGCAAAATGAAAGCAGAAATGGCGGCGGCAGTAGCAGTGGCAGTGGCAGTGGCAGTGGCAGTAGCAGGAGAAGTGTAAATTTGGGGGTTGCGAAGTGGTGTTTAGGGAAAGGGTTGGGAGCGTAATTTATTAACTTTGAATTTAAAATTTTAGACTAACTTGAAAAATATACTAAAATTACAATACAATTAAAACTTAAATATATAAAATACTCTAGTTTTATAAATTATATTTTGTTGATGCAGCGAGCAAAATTCGATTTTATTAAAAATAAAAATAAAAAATTAAATTTCGAGTTAATCAAATTGAGTTTTTAATTTTTCAATTTAACTAGAATAAGTTTAAGTCGATTTGAATTTTACAAATTGAATAACTGAATAATTCAAATAACATCTTGGTGTAAATAACCTTTTGGTCCTTATCAATTTTAAAATAAACAAATTAGTTTCTCTATCAACCAAAATTACAAACAAAATTTAGATATTCAAAATAATTTTAAAATTTTTAAATATTTATAAAATTTCAATTTTATATTTTAAAAAATTCTAAAGATATATAAAGAAATTTTAAAATTTTCTAAAATAAAATTTATGGGACCTAAATCTTTCATATATATATATATATATTCTCACAAGCCTTCTTATTACTACACTTCTTACAGAATCGAATAACCTAAATAAATTAAATCAACACATGTATTTTCTCACTATCATACTTCTTAATCGAGCATATGTGGATCAACTTTTATATATATCACAATTATAATATTACATAATATAAATGTTATAAACAATTATAAAACATATATATAAAGAGATAGGTAATTAAAATAAAATTGTCAATAAAGGTTTCCATGGTTATATTTCTAGAAAATAAACGAAAAAATAAAATTATGTAGTTTTTCGCAACAAGATATTCATTGGGTTTTCAACCGCCATCGCTTCATCTTCTCATCGTCATTGACTCCTTTTTAGAAAAAAATTACATTTAAATCTTATGTTTGTTTCCGGCTCATAAGAATTTTATGAAATAAAAAAAAAGTCTTTTGTCGAGATGATAGTCCAAGTTCTATTTTCTAAGAACTATAATCTTGGAAAATATATATATATATATATATATATATATATAACAAATATATAATATCACGTCTATTCTTATATATAACTCAAAATATTCATAAGATTTAAAAATGTCACTTTTTATATAATCAAATTATTCAAGAATAAAAGAAATTTATTTTAATTATCTGTTTATATTTATAGATAGACCACAATCTGAATATGATATCAATTATTGAAAAATTGAGTTTGGAAAACGAAGCAAAAAATAAAGTGAGGGAAAACCAAAGTTTTAAATTTTGTCAAAACTAAAACTTAGTTGTGATATCTAAAATAATAAATACTTAATCAAAATTGTATATTTTTATTTATTTAGTAAAACGCTTCAATCGAGTAGTCTTCTCCATTATCCTTAAGTTCACATATGTCGAGTGTGGGTTCGTTTCGACTACGAAAATTTTTTACAAAAATTACCAGTGGGTTAATTTCGTAATTTCTCTAAACTTTTGAGTCAAGTTATAAATAATAAAAATATCTCCATAAATTATAGAAATTTTCTGAAATAATTTCTTTAGAGAATTTTTCTCTACAACTTTCTCTTAAATTCAAGTGTGTCAAAAATAACGACAGCCAAGACTCTCTTTATATAGGGAAAGTTTAGAGAGTCGACTATGATTAAACTTAATAATTTTAATATTAAATCAATAAAATACTTATCAAGATAAATATTAGATTAAATTTAATATTAAGTCTTATTAAATTAATATAATATTTATCTACAACATAAACATTAAATTAAATTAAATATTAAGATAATTACTTTAATATTAAATTGATAAAATACATTAAGTGTAACACCACACACTCGAGACCGTTGCCGACACGAGGCGTTATTTAACTTATCTTACTACTTCGGGTATAAAAATAATTTATTTCATCATTCACTACAAATCTGTCCATCTGCGCAACAGTCATTAATTTAATTATAACTTGAGTTAAAAAATTCAAAATTTAGATCCATAAATTTTTCCTGAAACTAGACTCATATATCTTCTCACCATAAAATTTTTACAATTTTTGGTTTGGCCAATTAGTACAGTTTATTCATTAAACTCTCCCCTATTTCACAGTCCAATGGTTCTGACCACTCTTCACTAAAAATCAATTTTCTCATTGTACAATTTTTATATGTTGTTCCTACTTATTTATACTGAAAGTAGACTCACTAAGGAATCTAGAAATATAAATTATAACTCATAATTACATTTTAAAATTTTAAATAATTTTCTAAAATCTAAATAGGGACTTCAAATACCATTCTGACCCTATCTCACTAAAATTCAAATATCGTAGAATATAATTCTTTTTTGCTTACACTGTTTCTTTCATATGAAAGTAGACACAATAAACTTTACTTATATATCTTATTCACTTTTTAATTCCATTTATCCTATTTTTGATGATTTTTCAAAGTCAAGTTACTGCTGTTATCCAAAAACTATTTCATTGCAAATTTTACTTTTCATACTTTCTTTGTAATAAACATCACTTAGGTATCCATACAAAATAATTCGATCCCTATACATACCACAACCAAAAACATTTCAAAAGCATTTATATACCAAAGTAAAAGCTTGATAGTGTGATACGAGGCTCCGACGATCTCCAATCCAAGTAAGTTTAACACACTATAAAACAAAGAAAAAGAAAAGGACAAGTAAGCTACTAATAGCTTAGTAAGTTGGATGTAAACAATAAGCACTCAATCAATAATTAACATTTTTCCAAATATGAACCTAAGTTAAATTATTGCTAGTATAAGCTAAATCAAGTTACCGGGACCCAAAAAACGTAAAGAACATTAAAAACGGGGCTTGGAATCACTTACTATAGAGCTTGGAAGCTTGAAACAAACCCTAGCTATGGAGAACCCTTGAAATTTCGTCCTAATAAAGAAGATGGACATATTTTTCCATCTTTTTCCTTTTTTTAATCTTTTAATTACTAGATGACTAAAATACTTTTCATTAAAAATTTTGGTTTTTTACCTATGTATGTACATTTTGTCCATGAAAATATAATGGTCTAATTGCCATTTAAGGACTCTTACTTCAAACCCCATTACAATCAAATACTCTATGAATTAGAACTCCTATTTAGCAACTTTTGCAAACAAGTCCTAATAGGCAATTTAAGCATGTAATCAATATAATTTCTTATAGATACTCTAACACATGTATTTAATCACTCGGTAAATAATAATACTTAATCGTAATAAACTTTTATATCTCGGATTCGTGGTTTCGCAACCAATGTTCCGATAGGCCCTATTCCGGCTATCACATTAAGATACATATTTAATTTAATTTAATTTAATATTAAATCTATAAAACTAATATTAATTTTGGAATAGTTAATTTAAAATCATATTCTCTAATAGTCTCAGTAGGAGTGTAATTCTTCCACTGCTCAACCACTGAAGACTTGTTGCCGTCGACCATTTGTCGGCCACCAAAATACCACCGTCACAACCGCCAGCATCCCGAGTTGGTTTGGTTGCTTGTTATCGAACGAGTAATTTGTCACAGTCATTTGTTGACAATGATCATATTAATCATTAAAAACACACAATGATGACAATGGTGACAATTAAGGGTGCCAAGGCTAATAGGAGGGTTTACAGATAATGCACCTATTATTTGCGGGTTTATGTGCTTTTTGGTGAAGCTACTAAAAGAAGGGAAAATGCATTGAAATAGATCTTGAAGGAGTATGAATTGTGTTCAAGTAAGTGCATTAACTATGACAAATCCACAGTGTGTTATAGTCCGATTACCTCTAAAGGGATCAAATTCGAGTGTCAGGCCTATTGGGGGTTCGACAATCAAATGAGATAGAAAGGTATTTGGGGTTTTCGAATATGGTGGGGCATCGAAAGAAGGTAGCTTTTCAAACTTTAAAAGATCGGGTTAAATAGGAAATTGATAATTGGAGTACAAAGTTTTTATCGCAATGTGAAATGAGGTATTCATTAAAACTATTCCAACTTATTCAATGTCATGTTTTTTTTTTTTTTTTGCCTAAGTCGTTATGTCGTGAACTGGAAAGTATAATAGTTAGATTTTGTTGGCAAAAAAATCATGGAAGACAAGACATTCATTGGTGCCAATGGTCAAGATTGTGTGAGCTAAAGGAGAATGGTGGCTTAAGCTTTCGTTGTTTGATTTCTTTTAATGTCACATTGTTAGCCAAACAGGGTTGGCCTCTCATTAGTAATCTGAATTTCTTTATTAAGTCGAGTGTTAAATCTAAGTACTATCCACAATGTGATTTTTTGGAAGCAAAGTTAGGAAGTCTACCTTCTTATACCTGACAAAGCATCTAGGCAATAAAGGGACTACTACAGGACGGTCTTGGCTGGAGGGTTAGTAAAAGGGACCAAATTCCTATTAGAGAGGATGCTTGGTTGGTAAGGGCTAAAAATTACTGAGTTTATGGAAATATCAGTGACTTAATTGATCACTCTCATAGGAAATAGAATGTGGGACTGATAAGGAATACCTCTGAGCAGAGTGCTGCTAACAAAATTATAAGAATCCTTCTAGCCAAGTTGGAGCATGAAGATGTGTTAGTGGGGAGAGCCGAACCTTCAAGCGTTTTCTGGGTGAGGAGTGCTTATAAGCTGCTCCTTGATGGTTGTTGTGATAATCAATTTACAGATCTTCAGAATGCCATAAAGGCTTTTACAGGAAATTGTGGAATTTAAAATTAACTACAAAATAGAAAATTTCAACTTACAAAATTTCTTGGAATTTTTTGCCTACACTAGTTAATCTCCATAACAGAAGAATCGGAGTAAATACAACATGCCCCAGATGTGGAGGGGGTTCAGAGACTATTGACTATGTCTTTAGAGAGTGTCCTGTAAAAGTGGAAATGTGGAATAAACTTAATCTCATGTTGATACTGTCTCAATCATATTGTGGCCCTCAAAGTTCTTTTTAGAAGCCAACTACAACAAAAATGTAAATGCTTTAGCGAAAGACGCGCTGTGAGTTTCTTCTTGGTACTGTGTTCAATGGATTTATATGTTGTATGCTGATGTTATTTGTTGCAGTATGTTGCCTTTTTAGCTCGAGCACTTAAATGTCATGGAAAGCATGTCATACTGAAAGATATCAAACCTGAGAACCTGTTAATTGGTGCACAGGTGATTCCTAACCGATGGCTAGTACTCGTTTGGTTATTCAATGAAAGCCTCATTGTTGTTATCTAGTCAATTTGGATTCCATGTCAGGGTGAACTAAAGATTGCAGATTTTGGATGGTCGTTGCATACATTTAATCGCAGGTGGACTGTGTGCGGTGCACTATGTAGTAAACCATAGAACTAACTGGTTTGTGCTATGAGTTTCTTTATGGAGTCCCCACTTTTGATGCCAAAGAACATTCAGACACTTACAGAAGGTAAACCCGAGCTGCGGACACTAGAGAACATGATTGAAACTTAAGTTTCCTTTTCATAGCTTTTTCACTAGGGTACCTCTTTTGAGTACCTGTCACAACTTGTTCACTCTTTTCCCCATTCATAGGATTGTGCAAGTGGATTTGAAGTTCTCTCCAAAATAATATAAAATTTACAAGGTGTTCAATGATGGTATTGATTGGTTAGCAAAATCAGCTCTATGTAGGAAAAAATATGGTATTGTGCGGCACTTGTAGCTGGTTTTGATTTTGTATATGGTATTTTATCATGCACAGGCATCAGTCAAGAGGGAAAGAAGAATTATTTAATGTGGTATTCCTTTGATAGCGATTTCATCAAGAGAAGGGATTTTATCTGTAAGGAGGCTGAGGAAACTTGGAGAGCCAGTAGATTAATTGGGATGACAACTGAAGTGGATGATGATTTAGTCATGAAAAAGTTAGTAGGTTTGAGGTGCGACTTCTCTCTTATTTCTTATTCTTGTTGAGGTGCTCTTTATCTGCGACTAAATGAAGTCGGTTTACTCAAAAGAGGTTTGGTGAAGAAATTAGTGGTTAATTCGAAACTTGATCTTATCATGTTACTTGAAACAAAACTAGCAAAGGTGGAAGATGGGATTGTTCGAATGATTTGGATGGATTCTAATCGTTGGTGTGATTGGGGAGCTCTTAAAGATCGTTATCCTAGAGTTTTTGCTTTGGCTATGGATATAATAGCCAAAGCTAAGGATTATTCACAAAATGGCAGCTTTTACCATTAGTTGTAGAGCTCCTTTTTTCGAAGGAATCGTTTTCATTTGGGATTTGAAGTCATTGAGCAATTTGAGTCGTGATACAATGTTTTGTCCTTCAATTATAAAATGTTATGGAACCTGAGCATTTCGTCTAAGATACAATGTTTTGCATGGTTGGTGATTTTGGAAAGGATTTCCTACGATGTCATTCCTCAAAGAATAGAGGCATTTCGATCTCGGATGAGCAAGTTGTTTGTCATTGGTGCTAAGTGGAATCTAAGGATGTTAGTCACATTTTGCTGAACTAATCCCGAACAAATTCTGAGGTATTTTATCCTCCTTTCGTCATGCTTTGATAAGTTGTTGTCTAAACCACTGTTTAATTGGTGGTTGATGTCTATTATGGTTGCCTTGTGGACCATCTAGAGTGCAAGAAATGATTCTATGTTTAGAGGAAAAGATTTTAATTTGGAGTAATTTTTTTTCTGGTTAAATTAAGATCTTTGCATTAGATAAAAGTCCTGCCAGAATGTATGAATTTTGTTGAGTCAATGTGGGGGGAAGGGGTGTCCGCGAGATTGTGAAAGGAGTATCCGTAGCCATCATGCCAAGAGTGTGACGCCTTGGGAACCTTCAAATAAAGGCTGGTTAAAGTTTAACGATGATGGTTCAACATTACGTAAATTTGGCACGATAGGGTGTGGAGTGGATTTGTAACAGCCCAATTTTAATAGTGTCAAAACAGTGATTCGAGATCACTAAATTTGACGAAAAAATTAGAAAACTTTGTTAATCAATAATTATAAGTTAAGTGTGATTTTGGAAATATTTTAAAATTAGTGAATTTTGTGAACTAAAAGAATTAATTAGAAAAATTGGGCCAAAAACGAGGTATTGAGACCTCGAATTCATAAAGTGAGCCATAAATATTTCTAAAAATATTTATGGAGTATCATTAAGTTATTATTAAAGTTTAGTTGAGAAATTTTAACGTTTAGATATGTAATTAAATAAAAATACTAAATTGAAAAAGGTATAAAAGTTTAATTATAGATTAAAGAAAATAAAAGGACTAAAAAGGCAATTATGCCATTTTAAAATGTTGAGGCAGTTTGTATGAATAAAATCTGAGATTTTATTTCAGTTAAAATGTAAATATATATTATATTATTATATTATTATATATAAACAAACTAAAGGAAAAAAGAAGAAGAAAAGGAGAGAAGAAAAGAAACAAAACAAAGAAACAGAGAGCATACGAAACAGGGGAGAAGGAAAGAAAAGAAAAGGAAAAACTAGGGATTTAAAGCTTGAAGTTTAAATTGGTAAGTCAATCAAGTCCTATTCTCTTAATTTTGATGTTTTAGAAGCTTTAAAGCAAGATTTTGATGAAACTAAGTTGATATTTTGAGAGTTTTTAGGTTTTCAAGTGTAGTTGATGTTGAAGAAAAGATGAATCAGAGATTAAATTGAATGAAATTTAAGTTAGAATTAGTAAGAGGATTAAATTGTAAAGTATGCTATAAGCTGTGTTAGAGGATTAATTTGGAAGAAATTAGAAATTAAAGTTTTAAATATGAATATTAGATAGTCAAGTTGAATATGGAAGGAATTTAAGAAGAAACAAAGTATGAATTAAGTTAAGAAAATAAGTAAACTTAATTAGGATTAAATTGTAAAATGAGTTATAAGGAAACAGTTTTGGGACAGCAACAGTAAGGTAACTTTGAAAAATCACCAAAATGGTAGAAATGGAATTAGAAGTTGATTTAGAATGAAATTAAAGCTTATTGAGTCTATTTTCATATGAAAGAAACAGAGAAAGAAAAGAAATTCTGTATTTTGAGATATTTAGATTTTGGTAAGACTGATTCAGAGTGATTTTGAGATCCCTGTTCTGACTTGGAAAAATCATAAAAATTGTATAAATATAATTTGGGAACATAATTTATATGGTTAGATTCCTTAATGAGTCTAGTTTTAGAAGAAATAAACTATAACATCATCTGAATTCTATATAAAAAGATAATTAATTTTTAGTGAAGAAGGGTCGGAACTGCCAGACAGCAGAACATGGGTGACTTTAAAGAATAAACTGTACTAATTGGCTAAATCAAAAATTCTGAAAATTTTATGGTAAGAAGATATGTGAGTCTAATTTCAGGAAAAATTAACGGTTCTTCATTTGGAGTTCTGTAGCTCTGGAAATAAATAATTTAGTGACTATAACTCAAATGGACAGTTTTGAATATACTTATGAGTAATTAATGAAATTATTGATAATGTTACTTATAGCATGTTATATACATTAAGGATGTGGAATGGAGAGGAGGAGGAGGAAAATATGTATGAATATTTAGGTAGTATAGCTAATTTGAAATGTTTTAGGCTTAGGGACTAAATTGAATAAAAGTAAAACTTTATGATTAATTTTGTAAAAATGTAGAAATGACCAATTTGCATGAAATAGATTATTTTATTATTTAAAGTTGCAAAATTGAATGAAATTATTAATTTAGATTAAGATCGATTGAAAAATCGATGAAAATAGAAAATTTTCAAAATGACCCTAAATCTTGATATTTCTACAAATTTAGCCAGGTAAGTTCGTGTAACTTAATTATATGATATAAGAAAATATGAGTTGATGGTACGTGAAATACTGATATGATAAATTAACTGATTTATGTTTATGAAGAAGAGATAATTGAATGATATTTTCATGATATGTAAATATGTGATTATCTTTAATATATTAATACAAGGTAATTAAGTATGTTGAGACGAGTAATAAATTCAAGTAAGATATGTCGAGATAAATAAATATGTTTAAGGGACAATATGTTTGATTTTGATTGGTTCAAATATAAATGCTAGATAAAATAAAATGTCGACTAAATAAATTTGTAATTTCGGTATGCCTCGTACCCTATTCCGTGTCGAATACGGGTAAGGGGTGTTACAGGATTTTAAAAATTCGAAGGGTCTTGTCATTGCTATGTTTCAGGTCCCTAAGGCGTTCAAGATTCTAATTTCGCTGAAATTATGGCGATTAAGTTAGCTCTTCATTTCTTCTTAGACTCCTAGTGCATTAAAGACTAAAATCTTATGGTGGACTCCGACTCCATAGTCGCGCTTACATGGTGTATCAATGAGAAGTCTAGGCCTTGGAAATATTGGCACATTTTTGCAAGCATTGATGAGATCAAGATGTCCATTCATGAGGTACAGTTTAGAAAAATTGGGAGAGATGCTAACGGTATGGCAGATTCGTTGGCAAAATCAGGGTGCTTTCGATCTCAAATGTTTTTTGTAGATTGGCGATGAGCATCGTTGAGTTTAATTGAGATGATAGTTTCATTGTTATTTCATCGAAGAAGATTCACCAAATCATTTGCAGCGATTATTAGACTATCAAACAGCAGTATTTTGTGCCTATTTGAACGTCAGTGCTGCTGTTTTAAGGTGTGCTGCAGTTGCAATAATCATAACCAATAGTTCTACAAAAATAATTAAGTTAACTAAGTTTGATTAAACATAAATACTTTATTTTACGATAGTTTTGGTAATTAAATAATGAAAGAAATATTTTTTCTGTTATGAAAATATTTATCTTGTATCTGTTTCACTTGAAACAATTTTCAAAAACTGAGTTCAAGAAAACTTATCAAATACTGTAAAATGTTTTAGATAAAATCATTAGGAAAATATTACATTTTTCGGAAAAGCATGCTATTTTCCGGAGATCATTTTCCAGAAAATGTTTTCAACCAAACAAACAAACCCCAAATTTGATTGAAGTCTACACAGGAGTTAAAAAGTTCTCAGCAGCCGAAAATTATAATAATGCTAGTCATTGCTACAGATATTGGTTTTCCCCTAAGTTCTTACCATTACCACCAACAAGATTCTCACTTACAACACAAAGTCAGAACAAAATCAACAATATTGAAAATAGACACTAAACCTCACTCTAGTTTCCACAATCTTTTATCACTGTGCAATGGTCATGTAAAACTGATTCACATTGCAAATGATGATCTTTACACAATTTGTGAAACATTTCAGAGCAAGATTGATTTATTAGATTGTATGATGAGATCCATAAATAAGGTGGCAGTGATTATATCTGCAGAAAAGCCCTTACCAACCATTTCCACAAGAAGTTGTGTTGCCTCTGAAGTATAGCTGTTGCGAATGAACCCCCGAATCATTACATTATAACAGCAGCTATTAGGCAAACAGTCATTATCTCCCATGCTCCCAAACAACCTGTATGCTTCATCTGGCAATCCCTCTTTACACAGTCCATTAATCATTATACAATATGTGTAAACATCCGGTTTTAAACCATTGTCTGAGAGTTGATGAAATAATTCCTTGGCAACTTCGATATGCCCAGCTTTGCACAACCCATCAATTAGGATATTATATGGGACAATATCAAGTTCCAACCCACTGTTTCGCATTGCTTGAAAAAGTTTCAATGCCTCCTCAATATGACCTGTTTTGCCTAAACCATTCAGCAAAATCAAACAAGTCACTAAATTTGGAACTTGTCCAGAAGCAAGCATCTTGCTAAACAGTTCACATGCAGTTGAAACTCTCCCTAACTGAAACATACTTTGAAAGAGAGTGTTGTATGTGAAAATATTTGGGATTGGTCCGTTTTGAGATATTTCATGAAAGAGTTCCATTGCTTTGTCTAACCTCTTAGCTTTGCAATATCCGTTGATCATGGTGCTGTAAGTAACTATATTAGGTGCACAACCCTTCTCAATCATCAAGTTGAAAACTCTTCTAGCTTTATCCATTTTGTTCTGCAAGCAATGTCCATTAACTAATGCACTATAGGTAACAACATCAGGCTCGATTTCTCGCTTTATCATTGCATCAACAAAATCCTCAGCTTCAGTGACCATCCCTTCCTTGCAATGTGCATCGACCAATGTACTATACATGACAACATCAGGCTCAATGCCTCGCTTTATCATTGCGTCAACAATATCCTCAGCTTCAGAGACCATCCCTTCCTTGCAATGCGCATCAACCAATGTAGTATACGTGACAACATTAGGCTCAGTGCCTTGCTTTCTCATCATGTCAACGATCTCTACAGCTTTAGAAACCATTCCTTCCTTGCAAAGTGCATCAATCAATATATTATATGTGACAATATCAAGTGAAATATTGTTATCAACCATTTCATTCAAAAGTCTTGTTGCCTCCTCTTGCCGGCCCAAATTACACATACCATGAATTAAGCAATTGTAACTAAAGATATCTGGTCTAATGCCTTTAACCTTCACTTCGGAGAAGAGATCGCGAGCCTCCTTTAATAGCCCCTTCTTACAAAGAAGGTCAACTATGGTATTATACGCTACAATATTGGGTTCAAAACCTTTGTCTTCCATCAGCCTTAGAAACCTAACAGCTCTATCAGTATTGCCGGTCTTACACAACCCCTTAAGTACTGTATTGTAAACAATCAAATTAGGTTGATACCCTCTTTCAGTCATTTCATCGAACATACAAACGGCCTCAGAAATATTACTTTGATTACTAAGCCCATTTATCAAAGTTGAAAAAGTTACAACATCAGGTTCAACACCTAACTTCAACATTTTCCCCAAAACAGAAAAACCAAAATCAATTCGACCTGATTGACAAAAGCAATTAATCAAGATGTTCAAAGAATAAACATCGTGAGAAACTCCCAATAATTCGATCTGTCTGTACTTAGAAACAACAATGGCATAATGTTTCATCCTAACAATGGCTCCTAGTAATTTATTAAATTCCACAATTGAAGGCTTTGGGTACTTTTCAATCATCTTATTGAACAAAATCAAAGCATGATCAACATTATCGAAGCGTTGGTCTCTTTTTCCCATTCCTCTAACAGGGATGGGTTTCTTACTTGGGGCTTCGATGTGGGTAGCAATGGTGTTAGAAGAAGAAGAAAAAGAGTGGAAATTAGAAAGATGGCTTCTAGCATTAACAACCGAACGAAGAATAAAAGAAGAAGGAAGCTTACCCATATCTTAAAAGTAAGCAAAATGAAAGCAGAAATGGCGGCGGCAGTAGCAGTGGCACTGGCAGTGGCAGTAGCAGGAGAAGTGTAAATTTGGGGGTGCGAAGTGGTGTTTAGGAAAAGGGTTGGGAGCGTAATTTATTAAATTTAAATTTAAAATTTTAGATTAACTTGAAAAAAATATACTAAAATTACAATACAATTAAAACTTAAATCTATAAAACACTCTATTTCAAAAAAAAAAATCTATAAGACACTCTATTTTTATAAATTATATTTTGTTGATGCATCTAAGAGCGAGCAAAACTCGATTTTATTAAAAAAATAAAAATCAAAAATCAAATTTTGAGTTAATCAAATTGAGTTATTCAATTTTTTTGAGTCAACTGGAATAAGTTAAGCCGATTCAATTTTACAATTTGAATAAGTTAAATAATTTAAATAACATATTGGTGTAAATGACCTTTTAGTCCCTATCATATTTGAAAATAAGCAAATTGGTCTTTCTATCAATAAAATTACAAACAAAATTCAAATATTCAAAATAATTTTAAAATTTTAAAATATTATAAATTTTCAAATTTTATATTTTTAAAATTATATAGTTTTAAAAAATTCTAAAGATATATAAAGAAATTTTAAAATTTTCTAAAATAAAAATTATGGGACCTAAATCTTTCATATATATATATATGTGTGTGTTCTTTTTCTCACACGCTTTTGTCGAAACCATTTTTATTTTGAAAAAACGGGGGTCTACTTTAAAAACAAAAATGGAGTCGCCTCCAATCTTTTTTCGAGGTGGGATTGGGTCATCTTGATATTGATCATTCTAATAAAAAAATATTTTAATTTATTAAAACAATAATTTTGGCTTACAAAATTCAAGAAAATGGGTTCGAGAGTCGGTTACGTACGAAGATGGTTAGCACCCTCGTAACGCCCAAAAATTGGTACCTAATTAATTAACTAATGTCCTAATGTCGAAAATTTGAAAAATTTAAAATACGATCATTTTTATTTGAAAGAAAACTTGAATAAATCAAATTGTACGTCAAGACCCACTTATCTCAAAGAAATAAAATGTCACACCCAATGAGTTAGGATGCAACATTTCAAGACTTCAAAATTAAGCTTGTCTTTATTTGTAGAAAATCCTTATCTCGAGACAACAAAATGTCATATCCAATAAGTTAGGACACAACATCTCGAATTCTGGAAAATAAGTTTTGATTTGAAACTTATGGGTTTCGATTTCAAAAAGGAATGCTTGACTTAGCAAAATGTATTTATTATTTAAAATAATGATTCGAGTAAAATATTGCATTAATTTACAAAACATAAATACCAAAAACAGTTTTTAAAATTACATGATATACTAACATTTAATACTAACATAGATAATTAAGAGGAAGAATAACGTAAAATGACGATCGATACAGAAATAAAATGATTATACTAAGGAAAACATAAAATAATAAGTAAATAAAAGAACATGAATAAGCAAATAAAAGATATAAAATAGTAAATAACAAAAAATATGCAAAAGGTAAAAAACTACAAAATGAATATGAAACTTTACATACAATGTAATAGCCCAATTACGACCCTAGTCGGAACAGTAGTTTTGGGACCACGAATCCAAATCAGAAAAGTATTTTAATTATTTATTCGATATTTATGTTATGTGGTCAAGCATGTGTTAAAAATATTATGTATTAATTTCTGTGTTTGGGTGACCAATTTAGTTGAAAGGATTAAAGTGCATAATTAGTGAAATAGCTAATCTTTATAAAGGAGTGATTAAATTGAATTGCTTCTTGTATCAAGGGACTTGCATGTCGATTTCCTAAAACCAATTGAGTGGACGGCATGATGATGATGTTTATTTTAAATCCAATTATTTTGTTTGTAAAGAAAATTATTAATAATATGTAATAAGTTTTAAAATAAAGGGACATAAAAAGAGAGAGTGGAATGTTCATCTTCCACCTTTAGTTACCATTGCCGAAACTCATAAGGGAGAGAAGAAAGCATAAGTTTCAACTTTCGGCTATTGCATTGTAACAGCCTAAATTTGGGTCTAATCGAAACAGTGGTTTCGAGACCACAAATCCGACAAGTAAAATTCTATTTTTATTATATTTTTATGGTCTACAATTTTACGGAAAGATTTCGTAAAAATTTCGTTCAAAAATTTCGACGTTTGGGCACTCAATTTAGTCAAAAGGACTAAATTGTAAATAGTGCAAAAGTTGAGCTCTACATGTTAGAAGTGTCCAATTTCTATGAAATTTTAAATTGGAGGTCCTTAAATGGAAATTAGACCATTGGTTAAATTGTTGGACAAAAATGGACATTAGATAAGTGAAATGGGATATTTTTAAGTTAGGGGCATTTTGGTAAATTGGTAATTAAATGAATTAAAAACAAAATTAAAATGCCAAATTTGTCCATCTTCTTCATATGGACGAAATTTACCAGGGGAAGGCATGGCTAGGGTCTTCTAAACTTTCCAAGCTCATGGTAAGTCTGTTCTAACCCTGTTTTTCCAGTTATTTACGGTTTTGGAGTCCCGGTAGCTCGATTTAGCTTATGCTACCAATAATTCATGCTAAGGTTCATCTTTAGAAAATTACCCATAGGTGAAAAGTGTGTATTTAGATGTTTTATGATAGAATATGAAGGCTGAAATTATGTTAAACAACTTTTACTAAGCGATTTTAAGTGAAAACGAGTAAAACGTCATAATCAATAAAAATATCTATTGTTCATAAGTACATGTTAGAGTGAGAATTTGATGTTGCCATAGAAGGGAAAAATGATTAGCATGTTATAAAACATATGAATAAGGGCTGAAGTTTAATTTTCGAGTATTGGGGCAAAAGTGTAAATATGTGAAAGTTTAGGGGCAAAATTGTAATTTTGAAAAAAATTGAGTTAGGGACTGTTTTGAATATTACATTAATTAAATAAGTGAAATGTGATGTTTTAGACCCAGAGAAAACAAGATTTGGACCTAGAACGTGAGGAATATCGAAAATCGGGAAAGTTGGTAAAATGGTCGTTTTGGTATCGAGGTAAGTTTGTATGTAAATAATGTATTGTTTTTACTTACATTTTCATATTTTGATAAACGGCATGAATTGTGGTTGAATATTTGATGTAATTGACAAAATATCGACAAGTGAGAAATTTCCCGGTTGAACCTTAGGAATAAAAATGGATTCGAGTGACATGTTCACTTGAAACCTATGTGAAATCTAAGTGGAATAAGTGATCCGGGTGCTGGTCCGTACGTTCTACCAGTGGCTGAGTTATCCGGCATGTGTTACGGATACTCGACGACTTGTGTGAGCAAAGACCGAGTAGTTACGTATGACCGGCGACTTGTGGGAGCGGAATCGAGATTGTGATTATGTGAAACGGTCTTTGGTCTTATAAGTTCTACCGTTGGTCGGGTAATCCCGCATGTGTTGCGAGATACTGACACTTGTGTGAGCAGACTGAGTAGTTACGTATGACCGATGACTTGTGTGAGCAGACCAGCGGATGTGAATAGCTCGAGAACGAGCCTATGTGTGATAAGTGATGTGAAGTAGCTTTGGCTACAAGTGTGGCACTATGTGCAATATTCGATGTATCCGTTAATATTCTGATGTGTTCAACGGGAAATGACTAAGTGTAAATGACTGTGATTATGTGATGAATAAGTGTAGGTATATGTGTGTAAACTTATGAGCAATGTGCTCGATATGTGATAGAACTTTGGTAAGATTGATACGGAGTAAATGTTACAATGAAAGTTACTGAAATTTAGAAATAAAATAGTTTTGGACAGCAGCAGTTATGTGTCTTTGAAAAATCACCAAAAATGGTGGAAATTGAATTAGAATTTGAGTAAGATATGAAATTAAACCTTATTGAGTCTATTTTCATATGAAAGAAACAAAGAAAGCAAAGAAGTTCTGTATTTTGAGATATTTAGATTTTTGTGAGACTGGTTCAGAGTGATTTCGAGATCCCCTGTTCTGACTTGGAAAAATCATTATAAATTGTAAAAAAAAATTTTGGGATATAATTTATATGGTTAGATTCCTTAATGAGTCTATTTTATAATAAACAAACTAGAACATTATTTGAATTCTGAACAAACAGATAATTAAATTTTAGAGAAGTATAGTCGGAACTGTCAGACAGCAGAACAGGGGAGATTTTGAAGAATAAACTGGACTAATTGAATAAACCAAAAATTCAGAAAATTTTATGGTAACAAGATACGTGAGTCTAGTTTCGGGGAAAATTAGCGGTTTTAAATTTGGAGCTCTGTAGCTCAAGAAATAAATAATTTAGTGACAGCGATTCAAGTAGACAGATTAATGTGAACATGAGTAATAAGGTATAAGCATGTGATTTAATGTTTGTATCAAATTGAGAACTTGTTGTGAGGATTTGTCATGTTGAGGCTTTGATAAGGCTACAAATGAGCAAGTGGGGAAAGTAAGAACTTAGCATTATTTATGCAAGTTATGACAACTTGGTAGTAAGCTAAATTCATTGCTAATGCTTATTATTTTACATGTGAACTTACTAAGCTTTATAAGCTTACCCCTTTCTTTCCCATGTTACGAGTCCTACTAAACAAGCTCGGGTTGGAGGTCGCCGGAGATCGCTTCACACTATCAAGCTATCTATGGGTATCTTTATTTATAAATGATTTAAGTTATGGCATGTATAGGGACTTGACTAAGTCATTTTGTATATGTGTTAATTAATTTGACAAAATGTATTGTTAAGTCTGGTAATGCCTCGTACTCGGTTCCGGCATAGGATACGGGTACGGGGTGTTACATGCATGTCCTATTGAGGTAAGTATTTGAGCTTAATTTTTGTAGATTTTTGCATTTTTGAGTTAGCTACCTTGAGAACTATCAAACCCATGGTGGAATTTTTGAGTTTAGAGCATATAATAGATTCGGCCATGGAAGGGTACTGTTCTTGTTTTCTATGATTAATGGAAGAATCCTTGATATATGTTTGAAAATGACATGTTGTGAGTAGGAAGTGTGATTGAGATGGAGTTTGGTGACTTAATTTATAAAAATAAATGGTTGAGGGATCTAATTGTTAAATAAATGTTTTGTAGGGACCTAAATAAGGACTAGAAGCATTCGGTCCTCAATAAGCATGATTAAATTTTTGATATTTTGCAATTTGAGTTTTAATGATTAGATTATAAATTTTGTAAGTGTTGGGGTAAATTCGAAAAATGAATAATAGTATAATTTTTGGATTGAATTGGATGGATATGTTCTTGAATGAGTCAATTTGAATTGTTTAGATCAAGTACAAAAGGAGAAGGACTTAGATCGGGGGAAAAACAAAATTTAACAGATAGTTGGGGAGCTAAATTCATCTTCTCTTAGCATTTGGATTGGATTAAAATTTTAACTATGTTATGCTGGAAATTTGTTAATGATTTTATATTATTATATCAAATGGTCGAATGTATTGAAGAAAATTTGTATAATGTGGCGAATGTATGATTAATATAAATGCTTAAGAAAGCTTGCTTTCTTATTGGGTGATTTATGTATATATGTAGCATATGATAAGCGTATGTATATATGAATGAAATGAAAATTATTATGAATGAGGATGGAGGCTATAAATTATATGTTTAATATGAGAACCGAATGTAGTGGTAAGTATTTGGGCAAATGTGGTAATTGTGAATTGATTGGGCTTTGTGTGTGCGAGATTAAAACCGAAAGCAATTGTGTGTTGCGAGATCGGTTGATACTGACCTTTGTGTGTGTAGATTAAAACCGAGCACTGTGTGTGCTAGATCGGGTGATAAGGCACTGTGTGTGCGAGATTAAAACCAAGCATTGTGTGTGCGATATCGGTTGTATGGCAATAAGCTACTTGAGTTCCACTGTGTGTGCGGATTTATGAAGATTTCAATAGCAAAAACAAATAAAGGGGAGACATCCGAGAAATGGTAAGAGGTAAACGAAATATGACAATTAAATAGCTTAATGCTAAAGGTAAGTTGATGTGTACATAATAGCATAGCATTGAGATGTTACAATTATTGTTTAGGTGGTTCGAATGAATGATGACATATGTTTTTGATTTTTGGGATATGTTGAATTAGTGAATGACGATTGGATCATGTTGTTTGTGTTAAATTAAAGTATTCGATGATATTTAAGTCAAAGTGATTTAATGCGAATAATAGTTGTACTTAGATTTTCTTATTGATGCTTAAACTTACTAAGCTATGATAGCTTACGATATGTGTGTTTGTGATTACTTTGTAGCTCTTAGAAGTCGAAGTTCAAGCTCGATGATCCTTGTTGAAGTCAAGCACACTATCAAATTTTGGTACTCCTTTTTGTAAATGAATCCTAATGCTATGGCATGTATAGGCTAACTTTCCGAGACTAGACTCAATGCATGGGTTTAATTCGATTTTGTTTGATCATGTTATTATTTACTATGTAGGTTCAGTCTTGTTATAAAATTTATATGGGAATTTATTTTATGGTATGGATATATGTATATGTATCAATTCAATTATTTTCAGTTAAGTTGATATATGAACTTTAGTCAATAATTATAAATTGTTGATATATGTATATGTGTATGAATGAAATTTTGTGAATAGACATTGTTGGATGCAGTTGCGTCTGGAGCATGTATGAACTTGTTATGGGTTTCCGTTAGATGTAATTAAATTTGGAATTTGAATTTTCTTTCCTTTTTGATCGTATAGGTTTGAATATGGGTAGCTATTTCATTGGTGTAGTATCTTAATAAGATATACTTACTTGTAACGAGATATGTATATATGTGTATATATATATATATACATGCATAGAGAATAATGCTGAATATGGCAAGGAACTAGGTGATCATCAAGTTGTTGTTGGAATTGGTATATGCTTTAAATTGCTTATGGTTTGTAATAAAGAAGGTACATAGTTGTATGGGAGGCATATAGTCTTAAATGTTATTTGATTGATTGTTTGTGATAAGGGGATTATAATAAATGATTGAATAATATATGCATGATTAGTATATGTTGGGTATGCTTTGGTCTTAGTAAATGATCTTATAAGCTCGATGATTAGCGAGAGGTATAGTAATGCCGTAACCCTAATCCGGTGATAGAAACGGGTTAGGGGTGTTATATACAAGATCAAGTATAAAAGTAAAATAACAATATAAGATGAATGACAGACACCAAATAATAAATAGATACTACAACAAAATTTTTAAAAAACATATATGTAAAAAAATGATACGACAAAATCTAAAATGGATATATATATATATATATATATACATATAGTAAAATAAATGTATGTTTCAAATAAATAATATATAAAAACTTTGAATAAAAAATATGTATAAGGGATAACTTATAATAAATATATAATATAACAACCTAGTATAGAAAATAATATATATTTTAAAATAAACAATACATAAAAACTTTACATCAATTTAAATAGTATACAATATACAAATTTTAAAATATAAAAATAATATAGAATTTAATAGAATAACCTATAAAAAATGAGATAATTTGATATAATGCTAAAGTAATTAAAAAAATAAAAGAGGATTAAAAATCAAGGAAACAAGTGATTAAATCAAAATAAAAATAAAATCCAGAGTAAAATGTAAAAGGACCAGATTAGAACGACGCCACATTGTAGGGACCTATCGGGTAATTATGCCTTATCTCCTAAACGACGTCGTTTTATCCTCTGCCTTTAAAATGGCTTTAAAGACCAAATTGAAGCAATGGTCGTAATTCAGGACCAAAGTGAAAATAAAGAAAAATATAATTGGATGTAATTATAAAATTGCAATAATGCGGAAGGGCCTATTGAGCAAGTAGACCTTTTAACAAAAACTCGCGGATCCTCCCTGGGAATAGGGTCAACACGCGGATCTTGGCCCTTAAATACGCTGTTTTGGTCATTAATTGACCACACAAAAACGACGCCGTTCCACTGGCCTTTATAAACAAACAAACAAAAAAAAAGCTAAAAATCATTTTTTAAACCAGCTCTAAAAAAAAGTAGAAGCCCCAAAAAATGCTCTGCCTTCATATGTCTTCTGACCTCCGGCCGTCCTCGCACGCGCCTCACGCGTCGTCGTTCGTGGCTGCCCTAAGGCTAAGAAACTTCGATTTTCAATGCAAATCAAAAAGGTAAACTCGTTCTATCCATTTTTTGTAGTATTTGTATATTTAAAAAAAATATTTGCATGAAGCAAAAGAAAATAAAAAGATAAAAAAAATACTGAGTGAGATGTAACAAACGGAAATCACCTCTGTTCTCTGATTTTTTTGTGTATTGTATTCTGTATTCGAAGATTGTGTTTTTTTACAGATTACATTAGGGTTTTATAGCCCCAAAAATAAATCAAAAAATAAATACAAAAATCCTATTTTACTGCTACTGTTTGCGTTCTTTCCTTGTTTTGCAGGTGAACGGCGAGAAACACGACGGTGAGGAGCTCTATCTGCGCGCTAATTGCGGCACAACCAAAGGCCTGTGTTGGGAGCTGCAGCGCCTAGGGTTTCAGAAACCCTAGACTTCTGATTCTATTTGGGTATTGGACCTTTTGGGGCCCCGTTGGTTTGGGTCTTTGTTGGGTTTGGGTGTAATAGGTTTTGGGTAGTCTGTTTTGGGCTGTAAATGGACTGTAAAAAAGGATTGGACATTTAGTTTATTTTTTTTAATTTTTTAGTTTGTTCGGGCCCGGGCACAAATGGGCTATTACACCTTCTTATTACCACACTTCTTACAGTAATCGAACAACCTAAATAAATTGTCAGTAAATAGGTAATTAAAATAAAATTGTCAGTAAAGGTTTCCATGGTTATATTTCTAGAAAAATAAATTTACATAGTTTTTTGCAACAAGACATTCCTTGCGTCTTCAACCACCATCACTTCATTTTCTCATCGTCATTGACTCCTTGGAAAATAATTACATTTAAATATTATGTTTACTCCCGGCTCTTAAGAATTTTATGAATTAAAAATAAGTCTTATGTGGAGATGATAGTCCAAGTTCTATTTTCCAAGAACTATAATCTTGGCAATATATATATATATATATATATATATATATATATAACAAATATATAATATCACATCCATTCACTACACCAAAAGACTTTTAGCGGCGTTTTTGGGCCTTTAGCGTTTTAAGCGCCACTAATAGTATTTATGGCGCTTGAAAAGCCTTAAAAAAACGCCACTGAAATCGCCATAGAAAATTAGTGGCGTTTTTAAAAAAACGCCACTGTGGGGCTTTTAGCGGCGCTTTTAGAACAAACGCTACTGGTAGGGGCTTTTAGCGGCGCTTTTATAACAAATGCCACATGGTAGGGCTTTTAGCGGCGCTTTTATAACAAACGCGCTTCTGTATCTGAGCTTTTAGCGGCGCTTTTAAAACAAATGCCATTAAGGTAGCTTTAAGCGCTTTTGGAACAAACGCATGTGTATGGGCTTTAGCGCTTTTAGGACAAACGCCACTCTGTGTAGGGCTTTATCGGCGCTTTTAAAACAAATGTCACAGTGTATGGGCTTTTAGCGGCTTTTAGGACAAACGCTAAAGGTAGGGGCTTTTAGCGGCGCTTTTAGAACAAACGCCGCTACATGTAGGGGCTTTTAGCGGCGCTTTTCAGAAAAACGCCACTAATTTGCACAGATCTGCTGTGCACTTTTTTCCCAATATCCTACCCTCCCTGCAGTAAAAACCAGCCAAAAACAGCAACAATTGCATATAATTCCAACCCAATGCAGCAAATAAAACATTTAAATCTCAGTAAAAGCATTAAATCTAAACAAATACTTCAAATTTAATAAAAGATGATATTTATTAAAAAATGAATCATAATTCAAACAATTCTTAGAATAATGTTTAACTGTAACAATGTTAAAAAAAATCTTACAATAAGAAAAGAAATGTCTAAGAGGGCGGCCTCTGCGGCTGCTGCTGGAACAACTTCATCATAGCCTGCAGCTGTAGCTGGAGTTCTTCATACTTTCTGTTCGGCTCTGCTTCCCGTGCTGCTGCCTTCGCTCTAAGTTGAGCAACATGCTCCGCCTCTCTCGCTGCTGCCTCCGCTCTAAGCTTAGAAATTTGTTCCGCCTCCCTTGCTGCTGTCTCCACTCTAAGTCGAGAAATTTGTTTCATTGTGTTTCGCTTCCATCGAGATATCTGGTCTTTCGGTCTCGAACTTCAAGACGAGATTGACTCCGGAAGGCATGTATTGTCGGGAGCCGGATCCAAAATATTGGGTCGGAGTAACACCTGATCCTTGACATCGAACCCGACCATACCTTGTAAGACCCAAAACATTAGTGATAATTCTGTTATAAATATACTCAAGATTAACAAAACTATCAAATGACCCCAAATATCTTCTTATCTAGAAACATCATTTTATAACACAATAATGGTTAGATTCTTGTCATTAAGAAACATTAATCAAACACATACTTGGCTTGAAAATGAGAAGAGAAGAATAAATGGTTAGATTCTTGTATAAAGGATTTTCCCTTATGAGAATAGAAGAATAAAGCACAATCCTATTATGAGTGACTCATTAGTTCCATCATCTTAACAACTTATCCCATCCTATTTTCCTTGCATAATGCATTGATTAAAGAATTGAAAGTCAGTACATTAGGATGGACTCCATACATCACTCTATCGAGCAAGCTTATCTCTTTTGTTCTGTCCATTTACCTTTAATTGTTTCACCCAAACTAAATGTCCATCATAATAAAAGAGCAATAAACAAAGTATTATTTCAAATGCAAAGGAAAGTAATAACCAAAAGCAAAATTAAACCATCATCAAGTTCATTTCCTTTCAATGTAAATGTGCTTCAATCTTATTCAATTGATTTTACTACAATTATTAAAAACCATGCAAACATGTTTTTTTTGTACAAAGAAACTGGATTTTCCTTTATTTTTTTGGGCGTTTCTGAAATCAAACCTAGCTCCAAATGCCATTATCTCTTCTGTTCTGTCCATTTACCTTTAATTGTTTCACCCAAACTAAATGTCCATCATAATAAAAGAGCAATAAACAAAGTATTATTTCAAATGCAAAGGAAAGTAATAACCAAAAGCAAAATTAAACCATCATCAACTTCATTTCCTTTGTGAAGAGAAATGTGCTTCAATCTTATTCAATTGATTTTTACTACAATTATTAAAAACCATGCAAACATGTTTTTGCTGTACAAACAGAAACTGGATTTTCCCTTAATTTTTTTGGGCGTTTCTGAAATCAAACCTAACTACAAATGCCAATCGTGGAATACTTATAAATTACAGGAAAAAATTCAATAGAAAGCCAGGATAATCAAAAACCAGATAATCGAAAACCCCACACAAAAACTAAACAAATCAAACAATACCTAAACACATACAAACCAAAATCGAAACAACAAATAAATAAAGAAATCGAATTATATATTAAGATTACCTTTGAATTGGTAAAGGCTTGGATTTGGGACAACGCTTAATCTCACGTCCGATGCAAAATCTAGATGGAAATCTGCATGACGGAGAGGACTAAAAAGCCCGAGCACAGAAACAATCAGTACAATGAAAGCAGAAGGAGATGAGAGAAACTAGCGAAAAACAAAAGTAAAATGAAAGCAGAAGGTTTTGAATCGAAAACAAATCTACAAATTACGAGCGGAGAAAAACAAAAATCAATGAATGAATAGTAAATAACACGGAAGAAACAGAGGATCGTACGTACCTTTGACGGAGGAAACAGAGAATGAAGAGGGAGGTTCTCGAGATTTCCAATGAGAGCAGTAGGGGATTTGGGGAGAAATTAGGGATTAGGTGTGTTCGTCTGTTTGGGGGGCAGAGGGGGAAGACTCGGGGTAAAGACTAAGGAAAACGGTGACGTTTTGTCAAATGCAAAATACGTTTTGCGGCGTTTTTATACAAGCGCCACTAATGCCTAAATTTAGCGGCGTTTATCGAATAGCGCCACTAAAGCTGTTGATTTTTAAAAAACGGCGTCGTTTAAACAGTAAACTCTACGGCGCTAATTCATGAAATGACACCGTTTTCTCTAAGTTTTTGCGGCGTTTTTGGTAAAAAACGCCACTAATCTCTTTCATTAACAGTTTTGTTTTTTATTAAATTCCTTTTAAAACTAATTTTGCTTTGTTTGAAACAATATACCTTATTTGTAAAAAACATAGTAATTTACAATGAAATTATTTTTAAAATTAATTTTTTTAAATTCGCTTTTAAGCAATCTAGTTTAATTAATATATGATTTCTCTTTACGTTTAAATAATTAAAACTATAATGAGAATTTAATATACTAATACTAATATTATCTTTTTGCATTAATATGAGAAATTATTTAATATATAAACTTAAAATAAATCACCATATATTTACCCATATATCTTTATTATTTTAAATAATTGTATTTTCATTTTTTCATTTTTAACATATATTATTTCAATTTTTTCTATGTGTTATTAGTTTTTGTAAAGATTTTAAATATTAAATTAAAATATAACGTTTTAATTAATATAATTAAACTAGTTAAATACTAAATATAACGTTTTTTAAATTGAGTGCTTGACTTTTTTTGCAATTTTGGCTCTCATTTAGTCAAAACCCTAAATCTTAGACTACTCCGGCTAAACCCCCTAAACATTCAACCATAAGCCCTAAACTATAACCCCTAACACATAAACCCTTAACACTTAACCCTTAAACCCATAAACCCTTAATCTTAACCCCTAACCACTACCAAGACTTAAACCTTAATATCGTTAAACACTAAGATTTTAAACCCTCAAGATTAATCCCTAAACCCTAAATTTAAAACCCTAAATATTATACCCTAAACCAAAAACACCAAAACACAAACCTCAAACGAGAAACCAAAAACCATAAATCTTAGACCATTAAACTCGAACTTTAAACTCTAAACTGCAAACCTTAAACCATAATTCAAGACTAATTTTTTGGGATTTCAGTTTTGGAATTTTGGGTCATATAGCTAACAGTCTAAACCCTAAACCTAAGCCATAAACCCTAAATCCTAAACCCTAAACTCAAAAATTAACCTAACATATTAACCATTTCACCCCAAACCCAAACCCAAAACCCTAACCAATTAACCATTTTCCCCTAAACCCCGAGCCCTAACCATTAATTAACACTTAAACATTAATACCACTAAACACTAAGATATTAATCACCAAAATAACAAACCCTAAACCATGAAATTAACATACTAAACATTAAACCCTAAATCAATTTTAATAGCTTAATTTGTAACTTAAATGAAAACTTCTAAATTATTTACTTAGCAATTTGTAATTTTCATAATTAAGTAACTAAATGAAACTTTATCATTGCTTATAAGTGAATTAATTAAGATAAAATATAATTCAAAGCAAGAATAAGGAAAAAATATGAAAAAAATTTTAGCGGCGTTTGACAAAAAGCGCAGCTAAAAGTCGAGGCAATTGCGGCGTTTATAGAAAAGCGCCGCTAAAAGTCGGGGCAGTTGCGGCGTTTGTAGAAAAGCGCCGCTATAAGTCGGGGCAGTTGCGGCGTTTGTAGAAAAGCACTGCTAAAAGTCGGGGCAATTGCGGCGTTTGTATAAAAGCGCCGCTAAAAGTCGGGGCAGTTGCGGCGTTTGTAGAAAAGCGCCGCTATATACTATTTTTAGCGGCGTTTTTGTAGTAAACGCCGCTACTGTTCATTTTTTTTGCGGCGTTTTCCCTCAAACGCCACAATTGTACAATATGGGCGGCGTTTTTCTTCCAAACGCCACTAAAAACGCCGCTAAAAGTCTTATTTGGTGTAGTGATTCTTATATATAACTCAAAACATTCATAAGATTTAAAAATGTCAGTTTTTATGTAATCAAATCATTCAAGAATAAAAGAAATTTATTTTGATTATCTGTTTATACTTATAGATAGACCACAACCTAAATCTGATATCAATTATTGAAAAATTGAGTTTGAAAAACGTAGCGAAAAATAAAGTTAGGAGAAAGCCAAAGTTATAAAAATTTTCCAAAATTAGAACTTAGTTGTGATATTTAGAATAACAAACACTTAATCAAAATTGTATATTTTCGATTCGTTTAGGAAAACGCTTCAACCTAGTAGTCTTCTCCATTATCTTTAAGTTCACATATGTCGAGTGTAGATTCGTTTCGAATACGAAAATTTTTCACAAAAATTACCAGTGGGTTAATTTTGTAATTTCTCTAAACTTTTGAGCCAAGTTATAAATAAGAAAAATATCTCTAGAAATTATAGAAATTTTTTGAAATAATTTCTTTAGAGAATTTTTTCTCTACAACTTTCTCTTAAATTCAAGTGTGTCAAAATAATGAGCCAAGACTCTCTTTATATAGGGAGAGTTAATATTAAATCAATAAAATACTTATCAAGGTAAATATTAGATTAAATTTAATAGTAAGTCTTATTAAATTAATAGAATATTTATCTACAAGATAAACATTAAATTAAATTAAATATTAAGATAATTACTTTAATATTATATTGATAAAATAAATTAAGATAAATATTTAATTTAATTTAATATTAAATCTATTAAACTAATATTATTTTTGGAACAATTAATATAAAATCATATTCTCTAATAGAGTCTTAGTAGGAGTGTAATTCTTCCACTGCTCAACCACTGAAGACCTATCGCCGTCGACCATTTGTAGGCCACCAGAATGCCGCCGTCGCAACCGCCAACATCCCGAGCTGGTTTGATTGCTTGTTATCGAATGAGTAATTTATCATAGTCATTTGTTGACAATGGTCATATTAATTATTAAAAAGACACAAGGGTGACAATAGTGACAATTAAGGGTGTCAAGGCTAGCAGGAGGGTCCGCAGATAACGCACCTATTATTTGAGCATGTTTGTGTGCTTTTTGGTGAAGCTACTAAAAGAAAGGAAAATGCATTGAAACAGATCTTGAAAGAGTATGAATTGTGTTCAAGTCAATGCATTAACTATGACAAACCCACAGTGTGTTATAGTTCGATTACCTCTAAAGGGGATCAGATTCAGGTATTAGGCTTATTGGGGGTTCGACAATCAAATGAGATAAAAAGGTATTTGGGGTTTTTGAAAATGGTGGGACATCGAAAGAAGGTAGCTTTTCAAACCTTAAAAGATCTGATTAAACAGAAAATTAATAATTGGAGTACAAAGTTTTTGTAGCAATGTGAAATGAGGTATTCATTAAAGCTATTCTACAAGCTATTCCAACTTATTCAATGTCATGTTTTTTTATTGCCTAAGTCATTATGTCGTGAACTGGAAAGTATAATAGTTAGATTTTGTTGGCAAAAAAATCATAGAAGACAAGACATTCATTGGTGCCAATGGTCAAGATTGTGTGAGCTAAAGGAGAATGGTGGCCTAGGCTTTCGTTGTTTGATTTCTTTTAAAGTCACATTGTTAGCCAAACAGGGTTGGAGTCCCATTAGTAATCTGAATTTCTTAATTAAGTCGAGTGTTAAAATCTAAGTACTATCCACAATGTGATTTTTTGGAAGCAAAGTTAGGAAGTCTACCTTCTTATTCCTGACAAAGCATCGAGGCAATAAAGGGACTACTACAGGACGGTCTTGGCTGGAGGGTTAGTAAAAGGGACCAAATTTCTATTAGAGAGGATGGTTGGTTGGTAAGGGCTAAAAATTACTGAGTTCATGGAATATCAGTGACCCTTTTACAAAAAAGGGTTTTGACAGATGGCGCACCCATCATTTTTTCAATTCTAAATTTTCAATCCTCACCAAAATAGTGGCAATTAAGTTATTTAAGTTAAATTCTATTACTTACAAAATTTTAGGCAACAAATATATTATCACGTGTCAGCTTACTATTTTGTATAATATTTATAAAAATCATCTTGTTTTAATTAAAATTTTAATGACTATCATAATCTTGAATTGTAAAATATAAAATTGAAAATGATCAAATTATACACATATCACAAGACTGATAATAAAAGTTTATCTATCAAATTCAACTATTACGGTTTACACTAAAACTAAAATTTTAAAATTAATTTTTTTTAAGAATCTTAATTATTTGAATCAAGGAATAACATTATGGTCTAAATGTTAGAATATATTTATAAAAATTAAAAAATTAATTAAGTCTCTAATAAAATATCATGCTTAATTTACCTTATCTTTCCATTAATCCAAAATAACATCATAGTTACCAACAAGCGTTATGTATAATATAATGCATATTGCATTCTTAACGAGAGATGTAAGTTAAAATCTTGAAGACAACATGGTTTAGAAGATGAACATCAAATATGAACCACCAAACAAACATGAAAAATACTAAAAAGTTAATATATATATATATATATATATATATATATATATATATCTGTGTGTGTGTATATGTTGATACCATATATACATGCATTTGGAGATAGCTTTTAAGGTTTAAGGTATACATGGGATGTTATTCTTTTTTGGTAGGCTTGAATTTAAATATTTATTGTTTTATATAATTTTTTTTCCAGATCAAATCATTTATAATATATATGAAAAGTAAATACATGAATATTGTATTGAGGTGTTGTTGAAATGTGAGAGAAAAATAAGAGAGGGGAAGTAGAAGTCATCATTCAACGCATCAAGTTCGAATCAGTCTCAACAAAATTTTAGGCCCGTTTTTAAGTTCGGGTTCGGTTTAACCCAAAAAATAGGCTTGAAAATTTACCCAAGTCTAGTTCAAATTATAAAATCTAAACCCGAGCACAACCCGTATTAAATTTTTATTATAAAAGTTGAGATACAAAATAATATTGTCAAAAATTAAAATATAAAAAATAAATTGTTTTGCATTTTAGGCCAATTTTGTATTATTTAAGGAAATAAATCGATTTTGGAGAGAGCGTAAAAACATAACCAGCTTATATTAATGATATATGTAAGTTTACACCTAAACGAGTAACTAATTTTATGGTAGATTATAATATATACAACTTTTTTTTTCTCGTGTGATGCTCGAGTTTAGTTGTATGTAGCAATTAAATATATTACATGTAATTTTGTGACGTTTTAAAATTTTATGACCTAGAAAGTACAAAGATACTCACTTAGCTACATAATTTTAATTTAAATTAGATTTTATTGATTATTTTATAAAATAACCAATATTATTATGAGGTCATTTTGTCATTTTAAATTAGTAAAATCTAGAAAAATTCATTTGATGGGATTCAAACCCAAAACACCATGACATTTAACATTTAAATTTTATGATTTCAACGAAGTCCGATTTGTTTTTTATGTTATTTTAAAAATATATATTTGTTATATAATTTCTTTCAACCACATCTAAATATGTCATAATCTAAGATCATATTTATTGACTATATTATGTTTGTATTGTATTTTTATACTTGTGCTCTAAATTATAATATTCAAATTAAAAGTAATAAATAGCAAAATCTAACATAAACCACTAGCGGTGCATTTGATTTATCGAATCTTGGATTATGTTTCATAATAAAATTATGAAAATGTAATATTACAGATGGAATGCAAAATACATTGTTTGGATTCATTTGCTTGGAGTGAATGATTCATGTATTCGGTTGTTAAAAGCAAGTTTTACTATATTTTGATTGTTATAATTTTTTTATTACAAGTTTACTTCCTTTAACCTTTCTTAGTCTCAACTTTTTCAAAAATTATAATAACTTAATAAATTCATTTTATTTCACCATTTTATCATATGATAACGTTATCTTAAATGTTGTTATATCAAAAGCTTGGGACATCAAAGCTAACAACTTTCATCAAATCGAACAATTATAAAGTTTATCTCAATGACTCAACCTCAATTTTAACAATAGCTTTAGATGTCTCGTGCATGACTTCTTTCCCATAAATTTGAGTTCCTTCTTTGCACTATTGAGAAATTAATTTTAATACTAAATTATATTGATTGATAAATGCAATAAAGTAAATATTTTAGGTTTTTGTATTGTTCATGTCATTTTTTACGTTTATGTTTAGAGCTCTTAGTCGCCTCTCCTAACAATATTGTCTCCAAAGTTTGAATTTGCATCTCTCCTTGAATGTAATGTGCATTAACGTTGACATTTTCTAAAACAAGCAAATATATTATTTTACCTCATTTTCGTTAAGAAGAAAATAAAGGTGTAATCTTTGGGAAAAATAGAATGGTGAATTATACCAACACCACTCAACTTTGATGTGGTGAAAAAATAGACACTCGATTTCAATTCAATCACTCAATTTTCGCAAAATAACAAAGGTCCTTTTAACTATTTTCCGTTATAGACGAACGGAAAAGTGACATGGCATTTAAGGAAGGGTTAGCTATCATTTAAAGCATTTATAGCCCTAACTTGGCAGTTGAAAAGAAAAAAAGAAAAAAAAAAGGAGAAGTGAAGAAGAAGAAGAAATGGACATACCTTAGTTTTGTTCCTTCAAGATAGAGTCACCACTCAGTTCGCTGTTATCTGTTGAATCTTTGTCCCTTTTTTTCTTCTCTCCTTTTCTTTTCTTTTTCTTAACTCTGGTCACTGTCGTTCATGGCCTTCTCTGGCCAATCATCATCACCAAATGGCTCCTATTTTCCTCTTTTCAAATCTCACTTCAGATTTCCCAATAAGCCTTCGAAATCCCAAGATTAAAAACTTAAAGCTTCGAACATGGCTTCAACAGATCTTCGCCGTCCACCGTCTGATCACCACCATATTCCGGCCACAGCTTTTCTTCGACCAACCACTCAGATCATCGAACTGGCTTAAGTTCTCCAACTCACAAAACCCAAAATGGGTGTGGGTTTCTTCTCTTTTGATTCTCTTCTTTTTTTTTTTTTTTTTTACTTTTTTGATGCAAGCCAATTTGGAATTTTTGCTCTTTTTTTGCTAGTTTGATTTTGAATGCTTCCTATTTGGTATTTTTGTTTTTGCTGATTTTTGTTGTTTTGTCGTCGATTTTGATTTGAAGCTTCATAACATCGCCACAAGCAGGAGCTCCAGCTAAACTGATGCCGAGAACGGGTTGTGATGGGATCTCCTTGACATTAGCCCAATCAATCATTTTGATGCTAGAAAGAGCTTTTCTAGGTTACGTCTGCCAAAAATTTTTCCCCAATTTCTTTTTCCCATTCTGGTCCTAATTTTAGGTAAATCCCATGTCAATATGCCACATCAGCTAATTGGGTCTTCAACGTGGCAAGTTAATGTCCACATCGCCTAGTTAGCTTCCACGCCAACGATCCTGTTAAGACAATAATAGAAAATGTTAATAAATGATTGATTTGTCAATTTTTTATAACGTTAGTGATCGCTTTATTATTTTTCTAAAGTTGAGTGATGAAATGAAATCTAAATGATTTTTTATTAGATACCCCAAAGTTAGTGACTATTAGTATAATTTACCCAAAATAGAATTTATTGCATCTTTATTTCATTTTTAATAATTTACAATATTAAAATAATAAAATATATAATTTTATATTATTATCTATTTATTTTTATAATTAAATTTAAATAAAATTATTTTAAAAAATATTTAATTGAAATTCAGGTTAGGCCGGGTTGAAAACAAAAATAAATTCATTGATACACAGTGGAATGGATCGTGGTTGTGGGAGTATACTAGAAATATGGGATGTTGCTCGCTGCTTGAAGCTGAATTGTGGCTCATTTTGGACGGTATGAATCTTCTTTGCATCCAAGGCTTTAGGCGTGTGGAGATTGAGAGCGACAGTGCTGCTGCTGTCCGCATCATATTGGATGAGTCTGCTGCTAAGCAGAGTATATCGCACAATTCGAGTTCTTTAGAATCGGCAAAGAAAGGTCAAGATACATCACATTGTCCGGGAAGCCAATGCGTTTGGCCTAAGCAGGCTGCTGAATCCACCACCTACTGCACTGAGGAGCATTCTTTGCAAGGACTGTACAGGGACGGTTGCGGATAGGCTGAAATCACTACCCTCCTTTATATAAACATTCAACCCTTTATTATTCAACACACGTAAATTAATGCCATTAAATCACCTTAATATTTATTTCAATTCCTTTTATTCTCAACTCATGTTTAGTTGTTCATACAAATGCCCCTGCTTTAAAATTCACAAGCAATATTGGTTTTCCCCTAATTTCTTAACATCACCACAAAAAAGACCAAGAAGTTGCTAAGATGAAGATCAACAAGCTACAAAAGTCAGAACAAAATCAACAATATTGAAAATAGACACTAAACCTCATTCTAGTTTCCACAATCTTTTATCACTGTGCAATGGTTATGTACAACTGATTCACATTGCAAGTGATGATCTTTACACAATTTGTGAAACATTTCAGAGCAAGATTGATTTATTAGAGTGTATGATAAAATCCATAAACAAGGTGGTTTTTATCGAGTTAATAAAATGTTTTACATAAAATCATTAGGAAAATATTACATTTTTCCGAAAAGCATACTATTTTCCAAAATCATTTTCCAGAAAATGTTTTCACCAAACAAACAAACCCCAAATTTGATTGAACTATACACAGGAGTTAAAAGTTCTGAGCAGCGAAAATTATAATAATGCTATTGTCATTGCTACAGATATTGGTTTTCCCTAAGTTCTTACCATTACCACCAACAAGATTCTCACTTACAAGACAAAGTCAGAACAAAATCAACAATATTGAAAATAGACACAAACTCATTCTAGTTTCCAGAATCTTTTATCACTGTACAATCGTTATGTACAAACTGATTCACATTTGCAAGTTATGATCTTTACACAATTTGTGAAACATTTCAGAGCAAGATTGATTTATATGATAAGATCCATAAAGAAAGTGGCAGTGAATATATCTGCAGAAAAGCCCTTACCAACCATTTCCGTAAGAAGTTGTGCTGCCTTTGAGGTATAGCTGTTGCGAAGGAACCCCCGAATCATTACATTATAACAGCAGCTATCAGGCGAACAGTCATTATCTCCCATGCTCCCAAACAACTTGTATGCTTCATCTGGCAATCCCTCTTTACACAGTCCATTAATCATTATACGATATGTGCAAACATCCGGTTTTAAACCATTGTCTGAGAGTTGATGAAATAATTCCTTGGCAACTTCGATATGCCCAGCTTTGCACAACCCATCAATTAGGATATTATACGGGACAATATCAAGTTCCAACCCACTGTTTCGCATTGCTTGAAAAAGTTTCAATGCCTCTTCGATATGACCTGTTTTGCCTAAACCATCCAGCAAAATCAAACAAGTCACTAAATCTGGAACTTGTCCAGAAGCAAGCATCTTGCTAAACAGTTCACACGCAGTTGAAACTTTCCCTAACTGAAACATACTCTGCATAAGAGTGTTGTATGTGACAGTATTCGGGATTGGTCCCTTTCGAGATATTTCATGAAAGAGTTCCATTGCTTCGTCTAACCTCTTTACTTTGCAATATCCATTGATCATGGTGTTGTAAGTAACTATATCAGGTGCACAACCCTTCTCAATCATCAAGTTGAAAACCCTTCTAGCTTTATCCATTTCGTTCTGCAAGCAATGTCCGTTGATTAATGCACTATGGGTAACAACACTAGGCTCAATGCCTCGCTTTATCATCATGTCAACGATCTCTACAGCTTTAGAAATCGTTCCTTCCTTGCAAAGTGCATCAATCAATATATTATATGTGACAATATCAAGTGAAATATTGTTATCAACCATTTCATTCAAAAGTCTTGTTGCCTCCTCTTGCCGGCCCAAATTACACATACCATGAATTAAGCAATTGTAACTAAAGATATCTGGTCTAATGCCTTTAACCTTCACTTCGGAGAAGAGATCGCGAGCCTGCTTTAATAGCCCCTTCTTACAAAGAAGGTCAACTATGGTATTATACGCTACAATATTGGGTTCAAAACCTTTGTCTTCCATCAGCCTTAGAAACCTAACAGCTCTATCAGTATTGCCGGTCTTACACAACCCCTTAAGTACTGTATTGTAAACAATCAAATTAGGTTGATACCCTCTTTCAGTCATTTCATCGAACATACAAACGGCCTCAGAAATATTACTTTGATTACAAAGCCCATTTATCAAAGTTGAAAAAGTTACAACATCAGGTTCAACACCTAACTTCAACATTTTCCCCAAAACAGAAAAACCAAAATCAATTCGACCTGATTGACAAAAGCAATTAATCAAGATGTTCAAAGAATAAACATTATGGGAAACTCCCAATAATTCGATCTGTCTGTACTTATAAACAACAATGGCATAATGTTTCATCCTAACAATGGCTCCTAGTAATTTATTAAATTCCACAATTGAAGGCTTTGGGTACTTTTCAATCATCTTATTGAACAAAATCAAGGTATTGTCAACATTATCGAAGCGGTGGTCTCTTTTTCCCTTCCCTCTAACAGACATGGACATGGGTTTCTTACTTGAGGCTTCGATGTGGGTAGCAATGGTGTTAGAAGAAGAAGAAAAAGAGTGGAAATCAGAAAGATGGCTTCCACCATTAACAACTGAACGAAGAATAAAAGAAGAAGTAAGCTTACCCATATCTTGAAAGTAAGCAAAATGAAAGCAGAAATGGCGGCGGCAGTAGCAGTAGCAGTAGCAGGAGAAGTGTAAATTTTGGGTTGCGAAGTGGTGTTAAGAAAGCGTTGGGAGCGTAATTTGGGTTAATTGGCCATTAAACCCATCCATGTTTTAGCTTTCCAAGTGTAAATTTACAATTATAATCCTCTTACTATACAATACTCTTTTAAAATCGTCCTTTTTTAAGTTTTTATTTTGATTAATAAATTAAAGCAATCTTTCTTATATTTATTGGTGTTTTAAACGAAAAGGAATAGTTTTTGGGACATTAATTGCATTTAATGCTGAAAGCTAAACATGTTAATGTTTAAATAATATATATATGTACAACTATTGAAAGGAAACATTATGTTTTAATTTTGGCCGGAATTTACATTGACTTGAGTAGATCACATCTTTTTTCTTTCTTCCTCCCTCCAAAATTTCCTCCCAACACTCGTCTCCACCCACGCGGAACAGATTACCCAATGCCCCATCTCCATCTGATCTTTGAGAAAAATGAAATCAACGACGACTCAAACCCCGATGTAAAGAAGAGTCCCAACCAGAAGAAGCGCGAGGGTCGTCGCACCATCCATTGGAGCATGGACCTTACTTCCTTTTCAACCCCTCAAATCAAACATACCCTCAGGTGTAGTGTAATTGTAACCTACAAACATATATTTATTAAAAAATATTCTTAAACTTTTCAAATCAAATGGTATAATATTGGAAGCTAACATCTTTGTTTATTTTTAATTTCTTTTGCGGCGTGGATGTTTAGAGCATCTTCTCTCAAGCTAGATGTTTTCAATGCTTTAATGCTAGTTAAGGTACTTAAGGAAGTGCAAGTTTTATAACATTGAAGCTTCTTAGTGGAAAATATGTTATTGTAAACAAGGTGTTTGTATTTTCGTTGCAAAGACTATAGCCTGATGTTTGAGAGGGAAAGCGAAGACAGTTAAATTATATTGGTAAAAAAAGTATAGAGGAAGCCGATTGATTGAGGTTCCTCTCTAGATTCTGGTGAATACAAAAGTAGGTGACCAAAAAACATTGCAGGCTTTAGCTGGTTCAGGGACACAAATCATTGAAGAAGAAAATGATGATGATGATGATGACGATGAATTTGAATATAGTATAATTCAAAGTTTTGATTTGAAGACTTATTGTAGGCTTAAATTGATTATACTTGTATATTCTCTTACTATTTGTGCTATTTTTTTTTACGTGCAGCAGTCACAAGAGTTTGTCAACACTGCAAATGGATGGTTTGATGGGTTGACCAGTATGAGCGAAGCCAGGGGCTGACATGTGCCCCGCCCCCTAAAATGTAAAATTGCTATTTAGATTCTTAATTTTTTTTAAATTTTAAACTAGTAAAGGTAAAATTGCATTTTGGTCTCCTTAAAATTATAAAAATACTATTTAATCCTTTAAAAATTTTAAAGATATAAACTATAAAAAATTAAAATTTTATTCGGCCCTCCTAAAAAATTGTTCTGGCTTCGCCCCTGTTGATCAACAAGGACATTGAAATTACTAATGAAGTATTTTCGTTAGCGTTGTCGATTTTAATCGTCAAAGCCACCTCAAATAATGCAATCCATTACTAAGAAATATATAATTTAAATAGGGGATTAATCATGAGTGATTTTATCTATATTTAAAAATAAAATAATAAAAATCAAATATATTTTACTATATTTTCATTATTTTAAAAATTCACTTCTTTTAACAATTTTTAGCCTCCAACTTTTTCATAAAATTATAATAACTTAATAAATTCATCTTTTTATCATATGAATTCAAATGAACCGCTATTAGACCTAATTATGATAACTTATTTATATGATTTATGAATTGAACTAGCAAAATGTTGGGTTATAAAATCAACATCTTTCACTTTCTCATGTTAAAAACATGATGCAAAGGAACAATTCATGACATTGACTTCTATTAGGGTTAAATGTTACAATCAATTATTGTGGGTACAATCAATTTCTCACAAATTAGGGAAAGAAAGATGAACGGCACAAGATTGAAAATACTTTGCAACCTATATTTGATGAAGTCATTAAGGTGGTGAAGCGAAGGTTGAAATTAAAAGCAGTTAATTCAATCATAGAGTAGGCATTTAGGTTAAATATAATCTTACCATTGTAATAATTTTGAAAATACCATACTATACTATACTATAATTTTATTTTCTTTTTTCTTTTTAAATGTCACCTTGCTTTAGAGAACCACACTCCAAAAGTTAACAAAGGAGGTTAAAGAGTCCAAATTCATATAAATCTCATTAAAAAATTCAATGATGGATTTTGGAACTAAAACTTGGGGTTTAGTAAGAATGGGGCATGGAAGTCGACACGCATGTTGCATGGGCCGATGGAGGGTGCGTGATGAGAATGGATCGTGGTTGTGGGAATTTACTAGAAATCTGGATGTTGCTTGTGCTTGAAGTGAATTGTGGCCCATTTTGACGGTTTGAATCTTCTTTGGATGCAAGGCTTTAGGTGTATGGAGATTGAGAGCGAAAGTGTCATTGCTTCGCATCATATTGGATGAGTCTGCGCTAAGCAGAGTATACACTAGTACGCACAATTCGAGCTCTTTAGGATCCGCTAAAGCGGTCAAGATACGCCACATTGTCTGGGAAGCCATTTGGCCTAAGCAGTCTTGAATCCATCTACGCACCGAGGAGCATTGTTTGCGGGACAAGACAGGACTATTGGTGATGGGTTGCAAGGGTGTTAACTTTCGTAGTTTTTCCCTTCAAACACTCCCCTCCTTTATATAAGCATTCAACCCTTTATTTCTCAATACACGTGAATCAATGTCATTAAATCACCTTAATATTTATTTCAATTCCTTTTAATTCTCAACTCATGGTTAGTTGTTCATACAAATGGCCCTACTTCAAAATTTTTAATTTTATACTGTAAAAAGAAAGAAATTCACAAGCAATATTAGTTTTCCCCTAATTTCTTAACATTACCACCAACAAGATTCTCACTTACTACACAAGTTAGATTAAAATCAACAAAATTGAAAATGAACACTAAAACTCATTCTAGTTTCCAAAATCTTTTATCACTGTACAATTGTTATGTACAAACTGATTCACATTTTGCAAGTGATGATCTTTACACAATTTGTGAAACATTTCAGAGCAAGATTGATTTATTAGAGTGTACGATGAGATCCATAAATAAGGTGGCAGTGAGTATATTTGCAGAAAAGCTCTTGCCAACCATTTCCGTAAGAAGTTACGTTGCCTTTGAGGTATAGTTATTTTGAAGGAACCACTACACCAAAACAGACTTTTAGCGGCGTTTTTAGTGGCGTTTTAAAGCAAAACGCCGCAAATTTTATACATTAGCGGCGTTTGAAGGAAACCGCCGCTAAAAAATGAGTAATAGAAACGCCGCTAAAAATGATATATCGTGGTGCTTATTGTTCAAACGCCGCTATAAGTCAGACCTTTAGTGGCGCTTCCGTGAAAACGCCGCTATAAGCCAGACCTTTAGCGGCGCTTCCGGGAAAACGCCGCTATCAGTCAGACCTTTAGCGGCGCTTTTGGAAAAACGCCGCTATCAGTCAGACATTTAGCGGCGCTCGAAAACGCTATAAGTCGGACAGAAGCGCGCGCTCGAAAACGCCGCTATAGGTCGGACCATTAGCGGCGCTTCGAAAATATAGGTCGCACCATTAGCGGCACTTGTGGAAAACGCCGCTATAGGTCGACCTTTAGCGCGCTTGTGGTAAACGCTATAAGTCGACCTTTAGCGCTCGAAAACGCCGCTATAGGTCGGACCTTTAGCGCGCTTAAAAACGCTATAGGTTGGACCTTTAGCGGCACTTCAAAGGAAAACGCTAACAAATTCAACCGTTTTTTAGCCATTTTTGGATTTTTAAATTTATATATTAAATAATTTATTATATAATCGTAAAAGATATATATTAATTTGAAAATATTAAATTAATTACCATCATAGTTTAGGGTTTAGCATATATATATATAGTTTAGAGTGTAAGGTTTAGGAGTTACTATTTTAATGTTTAAGGATTATATGTGGTTTATGATTTGCGGTTTAATGTGTAAGGGGATGTGTTAGGGTTTCATGGGTATAATAAGGAGTACGCCTAGCATATTTAATTTCTTATATATATATATATATATATATATATATATCTATATATATATAAATTATAAATATATTTTACATTATTTAAAAGATAATAGATAAGCTTTATATATATATATATTAAAATTAAAAAAATTGTAACTCATACATATGTAGAGAAACAAAAGTAATTAGTAAATTGAAATTAACGTTATTTAAATTTATTAAAATATTGAAAGAAATATTATATAATATTCAAAACTAATTATCTAAATAATTTAGAGTTTAAGGCTATAATTAAGGGTACTTTAGTCGTTTGTATGGGCTGACTAGGGTTTCGAGTTCAGTATTTTAAGATTTAGGAATTAGGGTTTATATATGGTCTATGGCTTAGAGTTTAGGGTTTGATTATGGCTTGGGTTTATGGTTTAAGGTTCACGGTGTTTAGGGTTTATCGATTAATGAAGATAGAATATCAAATTTCATTCAATCATTAACAAAATAGAAAAATATATGCAATAAATTAAATCTGATTGTGCATTTCTTTATCCCTAAACCCTAAACTCTACACCGTAAACATTAAACCCTAAACTATAAATTCTAAAACCCTAACCCTAAACCCTTAACCCCTAACCCTAAACCCTAAACCCTAAATCCCAAATCCAAAACCCTAAACACTTATCCTAAACCATAAATTGTAAATCCTATACGTTTAAACCCTAAACTCTAAATATCGATTTAGATTCTAAACCCTAAATCATAACTCTAAATACTAGACCACATATAAACTCCTAAACGCAAACAGTAAACCATTAACCAATTAAATTTGTTACAAACAATTTATATGCAATAATCTCGTAGTTACATTTTAATTTAATATTATGCTTTAATTTTTCTATTGTAATTGGAAGTTATTTTATAACTTTTAAATAATGTTATTTCCTTTTTATTTCACTTAAAAGAAAATTAACATTGAAACTTATTTTGTGAATTTTATTTATAAAGTGCTTAAAATGTAAAATAAATTGATTAAAATATAACAATCAATCAAATCATGCAACGCGTGGTGATAATCCTAGTTCTATTCATTTATAACTATTTGTCTGTAAAATAAATAAATATATTAATAATTTATTTTAAAAATTAATTATGAGTTAACATATTAATAAAATTTAGTAAAAATAAAATCAATTAATCCCTCTATTAATAAAATTATTATTAACGGATTTAACCATAATGAAAGATAACACGTTATACAAAATCAATCAAAAAGTAACATGTGACATGCCATATAGATAAATATTTCGACATAGCATGTCTTATCTTAAGAAATAATAAAATTTTAAAAAATGTTAGTATAAATATTACAATAATGATGTCGTACGTGTTTGCCATAGTGTGAATCGGGCTATCAAATATATTCCGACATAGCATTTTATCTTAAGAAATTATTAAAATTTTAAAAAATGTTAGTATAAATATTAAAGTCTAAACGGCGTCAGATGAAACAAAGTGTTGTATAATTTAGTGGCGTTTTTTGAGTAAAAGGCCACAAAAATAGAGTGACGTATTAGTGGCGCTAGTCAAAAACGCCGCAAAAGGCTGTATTTAGTGGCGTTTTTATGAAAACGCCGCAAATTTGTATATACATTAATCTTGACGTCTTCGTTTTATCAAGAGTATAATGTTCATTAAGGAGGACGACGTCGTTTTATGAACAATTAGTGGCGCTTTTAAAAAACGCCGCAAACCTTATATTTAGTGGCGTTTGTATGAAAACGCCGCAAATATGTACGAACTTTAATCTTCACGTCGTCGTTTTATCAACAGTGTAATGTTCATTAAGGTGGACGACGTTGTTTTCTGAATGATTAGTGGCACTTTTTACAAACGCCGCAAAACATAAACTGCCTTTGAGCAAAACGCCGTCGTTCTGCTGTGCTCGGTTTTATCCCCCTTTATCCCCGAAATCCCTAAGTGTTGCTCCTAAAAGTTTTCTTGGCTTGGTTTTCTGCTTCAATTTTTCTGCTCAAAGTCCATCTCCCCTAATTCCCTCGTCCCTAAAATTTTCTGCTCAAACTTTTCCCTAAGTTCTGTCGTCCTTTGTTTGATCAAATTTCGCAATATCCCTACATTCAACCAACAACGACGGTATGGAATTTGTAAATAGAAACTGTTTTGATTTAGGGATTTTGTTTATTTATTTTTGTTTAACTTCTTCATTTTTGTGATGCTGAGTATGATTTAGGTAGAAAAAAAACTTGGTGGATTTCGTGGCCTGTATCGTCGTCTTCAGCAAAGGTACGAGGCTGGTTCTCTTCATCTTCTCTGTCAAGTTAAAGATTAGAAAATAGCATTAATTCTGTTTTGTTTTGTTTTACTGCTCTTAATTTTCTTTTTATTTTTATGTGAATTGGGTTTCTCTGTTTCGATTGAAATCGCAAAGTAAGGAGGCCTCTGTTTCAATTAGGGTTAAGTTGCAGAAAAGGTAAGCACACTCTTTTGTTCTTATTCTTGGATCTAGGCATTCAATTTTGGTAATAACTTAGCCCCAATAAGTCAATTGAATCCCTTATCTACAGTTTGATTTCTCCTGGTATTGGAATTAAGTTTGCTTCATGATCCCAATTGCTTTCGAACTGAAGTTGCAGTTCTCATAAATTTTCCTGCTGTAATAATTGTTTAGTAATTTTAATCCTCTGTTCAGTTTCCGAATTAGGTCTACATTTGACAATAGTGTTTTGTTTACCCCAAATTCCAATTTTCTAATACCCTATTACAATATATGCTGATGATTTTCCATTAATTTAAAAAAATATTAATTTATTAATATTAATTTAGTGCAGTACTAACATTTTCATGAGGTCTGCATTGTCCTGAGGTCTGCATTTTCTAATACCCTACCCACAATGTTTGCAGGCAGTATAAAGAGTGCGGACTGTTTTAATGATTTTTCTTTTCTGTTTTTGTGTGTGCTTGAATTCACATTGCAGACTTGTTTGTATTGGGATTGATTAGGAGCGGACCGAATCAGATTACGAAAACATTTTTTGAAGGAAACGAAACCGCATGTAAACTTCTTCACTTTGTGGATTTATACGGTGGATAGCGGCTTTATCTTTTCATCGAGGTGAGTTGATTGAGTTGAAATTATTTCAACTAATTTTAGTTTCTAAACACGATCTTTCTACCTTTGGACCTTGATTTTTCTAAACTGCTATGTCAATTTTTGTAGCATTGGTTTGAACTTAAGTTGTATGTTTTGGAGTAGGCATGGTAAGTATCAAGACTTTACTCCTAAGTCTTCGGTATTCGAAGTTGGTAGCCAAAATTTTGAAGTAGGACTTACTCGTATTGATATGTGGCTTACAAAATTTCAATATATATATATATATATTTATAAGTATATGTACATCGTTCATTACCTCAAAACATTGGTTTGATTAAAGAAAACATTTAATATATATTTGTAATATATACGTTTTAATATCGTTTTAATATACTTGAGCTTGAAGCCTAGATGCTTGTTAAGCAAACAAAAGAAATCGATATGAAGCTTAAGCTTAATAATTATGATTAAAGTAGTAATAATAATAATAATAATGATTAAAGTAATAATAATAATAATAATTAAAGTAATAGTAATAATAATAATAATAATGATTAAACTAGTAATAATAATAATAATAATAATAATAATAGATCGTGGGGCCAACCACATCGATACATTCTTTTTCATCACGATTCAATGGAACCATTTCGGATGTAAGTTCTAGAATTTGATAAATACTCATCAATTATAATTTATTTGTCTTCTAACAAAGTAAAACCTTTTTTACCGTACAGTGAGTACAAACAAATATTAAGAGCTCGTTCACGATCCTGAAGATTAAATCGACGAGAAATTAATAAGTTGTTCACAGAAACATTCCATGAATGGTTAAGCCAAATGGTATGTAATTTAAGTTTTCATTGACAAGTCATAATGTTTTCTCATAACATTCATAATTACTCGGTTTACTTTCCATCAATAGGTTTGGAGTCGAAATGAAGTAAATGACGACGTTAAATGGCTTTCACAAGGTCCAAATAGAATAGTTAAAAGATATAATGGCTTTCTTATCAACGGATCTGATTTCATACAAGGTATCGCGAGAGATTGAGAAGAACCCAAAATTGCGGAATTGTTGTTAATTCTTCGATTACAAGTTATGCTAGTGCTAGGACGATGAATCCGGCCGAGGGAATCTGAGTATTACGGACTTATTATCGACATCATTGAGTTGGATTATTACGGCAATTGCAAAGTTGTCTTATTTCGAGGTGATTGACTGATGTAAATACTGCTCATGGAATTAAAAACGATCAATATGGCTTTACAATGGTGAATTTCTCTCGATTGATTCACACCGGAGAACAAGCGATGGACGAGCCGTATGTGTTTTCTTCTCAAGTTAAACAAGTTTTTACTCAAGATCCAACTGATGAGGGTTGGTACGTTGTACTTGAAACACCCCTAGAGACTTGTTCGACATTGGCGGTGGAAGTAGAGATGACATAGTCGAAAGATCGAAACTTTGCCTTTTCCGAACAAGACTTAACTAAAAATATCCTAGTACTAGTCAACAATTTCAATGGGTTCGTCAGGATGTGGACGAAGATATTTACTTAAATATGATGTAGTAAGATTTAATGATTTATTTTTATATGTAATATTATAATTTTCATGTTGGTCATGTTATATAATTTAACTATTTTAAATGTCCTATTATTGTTGTTATTTGTTACTAAAATTTTGAACTATTTTATGTGTATTGCGTAAAAAATGCCTAGAAGACGATTACGAGGTTTAAATATTAGAAATTATACTCCAAATTCAAAGAGACGTAAATAGTGGGCGAGTGCAGTTGTTGGATCTTCTAGTCTCTGGGACATAGATGACGAGCATGGAGAATTCCAAAGTAATGTTAAGTTTATTTTACATGCATGTTGAATTTTATTATTGATTCATTTTTCAATTTTAATATAATAATATATCATTTTTCAGCTGAGGGTGGTGGGACGCGCAGAGCTCGGGGACGTACGTTGCTTACAGATTTATATGACTTACAGCCTACCCAGCGTGTTGAAGTAAGGAGAAACGATCATGGCCAGCCTATCGGATCTGAAGCTCGATTGTTGGCAGGCTATTTGGGCGTTATAGCATGAAATTCGAATATGTTGCCCATTAACTATGAATCATGGCATCACATGCCTGATGCCAACAAAAATCAGGCTCTCGAAAATATTAAGGTAATAGAAGGTGAATGTAATTTATAATACTTTCATTTAACCTTCATTTATATTAACTTTTTAAAAAAAAAATTCAGGGTAGATTTGATTTAGAGGTCTCCGATGACTATATTAAGAAGAGGTTGGGTAAAAAATGGAGAGACAATAAAAGCACCCTAAAAAACAATATTTTAAGAAAGACATCACCTCGATTTAAAATCGTGAAATGTCCCGGGAATGTTGAGGTACCAATGGGAAGATCAAGTTAGATTCGAATTCAAAGAAAGGAGAGGTATTACGACTTTCAAAGTCTTAGAAATTTTTCGGTTTATTGTATTTACTATATAAATAATTCAAATTCCATTATGTAGAACCGTGAGCGAGTTGGAACAAGCGTGACAGAAACAACAATTCACGCATTACAGCGCAGTTCCGTAAGTTTTGGTCGTGTGGTGAGGTGAGGTATTATAATTTATTACTTCTTTCAAATATTAATGATTTATACTATTAACTTATATTTTTCTCGCTATAATGTAGGAAGTTTACGTCAGTCAAAAGTTGGACGGCTTCAACTTTTTGACATTACGATAGGAAGAAGGATGGATCTCCGATGACATCCAAGGTCAGAAATTTTGGTATATTGATTTAATAAATGTTGATTTTTATAAATATTTATAATGCTTAATTATAATGGTTTAATTCATCGTTTGTAGTTTTAAATTTCTAATTTTAAGTTATGTTCCATTCATTTTATTATATATTTCGTTTCTAACTCTTTTATTGATTTATTAGGATAAACTAAAGGAGAAGAAGGCGGAGTATGAAGCGGTTGTTTGTTCGACATTCTGTTAATCTCGACGAGATTGATAATGTAATTATTATTGATGTTTTGGGTCCCAAAGGTACGATCGCTTCGATTGATAGTTTTGTTAATCTTGAGTATATTTATAACGTAATTATCACTAATATTTTGGGTCTTACAAGGTATGGTTGGGTTCGATGTCAAGGATCGTGTTACTCAGACCCAATATTTTGATTGACTCCGGCAATACATGCCTTAGAGTCAATCTCGTCTTGAAGTTCGTAGACCGAAAGACCAGATATCTCTGATGGAAGCGAGCACAGCTGAGCAAATTTCTCAGCTTAGAACGGAGGCAGCAGCGAGGGAGGCGGAACAAATTTGTAAGCTTAGATCAGAGGTAGCAATGAGAGAGGCGGAGCATGTTGCTCAACTTAGAGCGAGGCAAGAACATGGAGGTAGAAGCGAAGAAAGTATGAAGAACTCCACACAATTGCAGCTATGATGAAGTTGTTCCAAAGAAGTATTGCAGAGGCCGCCTCTTAGACATTTCTTTTCTTATTGTAAGATTTTTTTAACATTGTTACAGCTTAAACATTATTCTAAGAATTGTTTGAATTATGATTCATTTTTAATAAATATCATCTTTTATTAAATTTGAAGTATTTGTTTAGATTTAATGCTTTTACTTGAGATTTAAATGTTTTATTTGTCTGCATTGGGTTGGAATTATATGCAATTGTTCTTTGTTTTATGGTTTTTACCTGCAGGAGGGTACGATATTGGGAAAAAGTGCACAGCAGATCTGCAAATTAGTGGCGTTTTTCTAAAAAGCGCCGCTAAAAAGCCCCTACCCGTAGCGGCGTTTGTATTATAAGCGCCGCTAAAAGACCCTACCTGTAGCGGCGTTTGTATTATAAGCTACCGCTAAAGACCCTTCCCGTAGCGGCGTTTGTTTTAAAAGCGTCGCTAAAAGCCCCTACCTGTAGCGGCGTTTTTTCTAAAAGCACCGCTAAAAGCCCCACCGTAGTGGCGTTTGTTTTAAAAGCACCGCTAAAGCCCTACCAGAACGGCGTTTGTTTTGAAAGCCGCTAAAGCCCCTACCAGAAGCGCTTCCATAAAAAGCCGCTAAAAGCCCTACCAGAAGGGCGTTTTTTCAAAAACGCCACT
>CP106726.1:6892090-6938360 GCA_025506655.1 Gossypium rotundifolium
GCTTGTTAGTAACTATAATGTTATTTTAGATTAATGGAAAGATAAGGCAAATTAAGCATGATATTTTATTATAGACGTAATTAATTTTTTATAAATATATTTTAACATTTAGATCTTAATGTTATTCCTTGATTCAAATAGCTAAGATTCTTAAAAGAATTTAATTTTTAAAAGTTTAGTTTTAGTGTATGAATTTGATAGATAAAATTTTATTATCAATCTCGTGATATGTGTTTAATTTGATCATTTTCAATCTTTATATTTTACAAATTCAGTATTATGATAGTCATTAAATTTTTTAATTAAAATAAAATTATTTTTATAAATATTATATGAAAATCACCTGATAATATATTTGTTACCTAAAATTTTGTTAAGTTAAATAGAATTTAACTTAAATAACTTAATTGCTACTATTTTGGCGAGGATTGAAATTTTAGAATTGAAAAAAATGATGGGTGCCAAATGGGCTGAATGTTAGGGCTATGGAGGTGCCCCACGTCGATGTTTCTAATCATCCATCCACAATCGACACAAGAGTAGACGGTAAGGTGAGGAAGCTGAAATCTCCGGAGCCTCTCTGTTACGGCTATTTCAGACGGGAGAGTAACGAATCGAAATAAGGTTTCATTTTCAAGCTCAGCTCAGCTCAGCTCTCTTTGTTTTTTTTTTTTTTTGCTTACTTTCAAGATATGGGTAAGCTTCCTCCTTTTATTCTTCGTTCACTTGTTAATGGTGGAAGCCATCTTTCTAATTTCTACTCTTCTTCTTCTAACACCATTGCTCCCCACATCAAAGCCTTAAGTAAGAAACCCATGTCTGTTAGAGGAAAGGGAAAAAGGGATGATGGCTTCGAGAATGTTGATCATGCTTTGATTTTGTTCAATAAGATGATTGGCAGGTACCCAGTGCCTTCAATTCTGGAATTCACTAAATTATTTGCAGCCATTGTTAGAATGAAACATTATGCCATTGTTGTTTCTATGTGTAGCCAGATGGAATTATTAGGCGTTTCCCATAATGTTTATTCTATGAGCATCTTGATTAATTGCTTTTGTCAATTAGGTCGAATTGATTTTGGGTTGTCTGTTTTGGGAAAATGCTGAAGTTAGGTGTTGAACCTAGTGTTGTAACTTTTCAACTTTGATAAATGGGCTTTGTAATCAAAGTAATATTTCTGAGGCCGTTTGTATGTTCGATGAAATGACTGAAATAGGGTATCAACCTAATTTGATTGTTTACAATACAGTACTTAAGGGGTTGTGTAGGACCGGTAATACTGGTAGAGCTGTTAGGTTTCTAAGGCTGATCGAAAGCAGAGTTTTTGTACCTAATATTGTAGCATATAATACCATCCTTGACTGTCTTTGTAAGAATGGGTTGTTGAAGGAGGCTCTCGATCTCTTCTCCGAAGTGAAGGTTAAAGGCATTAGACCGGATATCTTTAGTTACAATTGTTTAATTCATGGTATGTGTAATTTGGGCCGGCAGGAGGAGGCAACAAGGCTTTTGAATGAAATGGTTGATAACAATATTTCATTTAATATATTCACATATAATATATTGATTGATACACTTTGCAAGGAGGGGTTGATTTCTAAAGCTGTAGAAACTATTGGCATAATGAGAAAGCAAGGCATTGAGCCTGATGTTGTCACGTATAATACATTGGTTGATGCGCATTGCAAGGAAGGGATGGTCTCTGAAGCTGAGGATATTGTTGACGCAATGATAAAGCGAGGCATTGAGCCTGGTGTTGTTACCCATACTGCATTAATCAACGGCCATTGCTTACAGAACAAAATGGATAAAGCTAGAAGAGTTTTCAACTTGATGATTGAGAAGGGTTGTGCACCTGATATAGTTACTTACAGCACCATGATCAATGGATATTGCAAAGGTAAAAGGTTAGACGAAGCAATGGAACTCTTTCATGAAATATCTCGAAAGGGACCAATCCCGAATACTGTCACATACAACACTCTTATGCAGAGTATGTTTCAGTTAGGGAAAGTTTCAACTGCATGTGAACTTTTAGAAAGATGCTTGCTTCTGGACAAGTTCAGATACAGTGACCTGTCTGATTTTGCTGGATGGTTTATGCAAAACAGGTCATATCGAAGAGGCATTGAAACTTTTTCAAGCAATGCGAAACAGTGGGTTGGAACTTGATATTGTCCGTATAATATCCTAATTGATGGGTTGTGCAAAGCTGGGCATATCGAAGTTGCCAAGGAATTATTTCATCAACTCTCAGACAATGGTTTAAAACCGGATGTTTGCACATATTGTATAATGATTAATGGACTGTGTAAAGAGGGATTGCCAGATGAAGCATACATGTTGTTTGGGAGCATGGAGATAATGACTGTTCGCCTAATAGCTGCTGTTATAATGTAATGATTCGGGGGTTCCTTCGCAACAGCTATACCTCAAAGGCAACACAACTGCTTACGGAAATGGTTGGTAAGGGCTTTTCTGCAGATATATTCACTGCCACCTTAGTTATGGATCTTATCATACACTCTAATAAATCAATCTTGCTCTGAAATGTTTCACAAATTGTGTAAAGATCATCACTTGCAATGTGAATCAGTTGTACATAACCATTGCACAGTGATAAAAGATTGTGGAAACTAGAATGAGGTTTAGTGTCTATTTTCAATATAGTTGATTTTGTTCTGACTTGTGTAGCTTGTTGATCTTGATCTTAGCAACTTCTTGATCTTTTTTGTGGTGATGTTAAGAAATTAGGGGGAAACCAATATTGCTTGTGAATTTTAAAGCAGGGGCATTTGTATGAACAACTAAACATGAGTTGAGAATAAAAGGAATTGAAATAAATATTAAGGTGATTTAATGGCATTGATTTACGTGTGTTGAGTAATAAAGGGTAGTGATTTCAGCCTATCCGCAACCGTCCCTGTACAGTCCTTGCAAAGAATGCTCCTCAGTGCAGCAGGTGGTGGATTCAGCAGCCTGCTTAGGCCAAATGCATTGGCTTCCCGGACAATGTGATATATCTTGACCTTCCTTTGCCGATTCTAAAGAACTTGAATTGTGTGATATACTCTGCTTAGCAGCAGACTCATCCAATATGATGCGGACAGTAGCAGCACTGTCGCTCTCAATCTCCACACGCCTAAAGCCTTGGATCCAAAGAAGATTCATACCGTCCAAAATGAGCCACAATTCAGCTTCAAGCAGCGAGCAACATCCCATATTTCTAGTATACTCCCACAACCACGATCCATTCCTCTGTGTATCAATGAATTTATTTTGTTTTAACCCGGCCTAACCTGAATTTCAATTAAAATTTTTTAAATAATTTTATTTAAATTTAATTATAAAAACAAATAGATAATAATATAAAATCATATATTTCATTATTTTAATATTGTAAATTACTAAAATGAAATAAAGACGTAATAAATTCTATTTTCGGTAAATTACACTAATAGTCGCTAATTTTGGGGTAGCTGACAAAACAATCACTAACATTTCATATTAGTCATTCAACTTTTGAAAAATAACAAAACAGTCACCAATGTTATAAAAAACTGACATATCAGTCATTTATTAACATTTTCTATTATTATCTTCATAGGAACGCTGATGTGGGGAGTTAACTAACTGATGTAGACAATTAACTTACCACGTTGAAAACCCAATTAGTTGATGTGGCATATTGACATGGTATTTACCTAAAATTAGGCCCAGAATGGGAAAAAAATTTTGGCAGATAGAACCTAGAAAAGCTCTTAGCTATCCTGAACATAGTAGTGAAAATTGAAAATTGACGGCGAAAATGTTGAATCTGGCATCAAAGCAATTGATTGGGCTAATGTCATGGAGATCCCGTCACAACCCGTTCTTGGCATCGGTTTAGTTGGAGCTCCTGCTTGTGGCGATGTTATGAAGCTTCAAATCAAAATCGACGACAAAACAACAAAAATTAGCAAAAACAAAAATACCAAATAGCAAGCATCCAAAATCAAACCAACAAAAAAAGAGCAAGAATTCCAAATTGGCTTGCATCAAAAGAGGGGAGTAAAAAAAAAAAACTAAAAATAAAGAGAATCAAAAGAGAAGAAACCCACACCCATTTTGGGTTTTGCGGGTTAGAGAACTCAATTCAGTTCGATGATCCGAGTGGTTAAGAGTCATGGTTGGTGGAAGAAAAGCTGTGGCTGGAATATGGTGGTGATCTGACGTTGAATGGCGAAGATATGTTGAAGCCTTGTTCGAAGCTTTAAGTTTTTAATCTTGGGATTTTGAAGGCTTATTGGGAAATCTAAAGTGAGATTTGAGAAGAGGAAAAGACGAGCCATTTAGTGATGACGATTGGCCAGAGAAGGCCTTGAACAACGATGACCAGAGTTAAGAAAAAGAAAAGAAAAAGAGAGAAGAAAAAAGAGGACAGAGATTCAATAGATAACAGCTAACTGAGTGGTGACTCTACCTTGGAGGAACAATGTAATAGCCCAAAAACGACCCTAATCGGAAAGGTGGTTTCGAGACCACGAATCTGAGCTAGAAAATAATTATTATATTTTATTTTATATCTTTGATATATGTTTAAGCATGTGTTAGAACATAATTAGGTAAATTGTTTGCTTTTAGATTCGAATTAAGAAAGAGGACCAAATTGTTGAAGTGGTAAATGTAGCTTTCATTGAAGTATAGGGTTTAATTGAATTGCATTCATGTTGGTGTGGATTTGCATGTCAACTAATCCTAAAACAAGGTGGTGGACTGCATAATGATGAAACTACTTATTATATTATTTTTTTATGTTAGTGGAATGATATTAGTAAACAAAATTGATGAGATAATAATAAAATATAGAAAGAGAAACATAAAGAAATTAGCTAAGTGGGGATTCATCTCTTACCTTGGTCTCTCAACTAGCCGAAATAAGGGGGAAGAAAATTAAGAAGCTTGAAACTCCATTTTTGATTCTTGCATGCTTAAACAAGGTGAGTATTTGATAGTATTTTTTTAAAGTTTTTGCATTTTTGAACTCCATTCCATGAGTAGAATCGAAACCATGTTAAAATTTTAGCTTTTAATGCATGCCATAGAATCGGCCATTGTTGAATAAGCTATGAATCTTTATGCTTGATGAATAAATATTGAATATTGCTATGAGTAGGAAGTGTGAATGGGATGGAGTTTAGTAATTTAAAATTATGAAAATAAATAGTTGAGGCACTTAATTGCTAAATAAATAAATTGTAGGGACTTAGATAAACATGAGGAGTGTTCGGCCCTAAAGGACTATGTCCAAATCTTGTATAAATTGTGTCATATGCAATAGGGATTGATTTGTAAAAATTTCGAATGATAGGGGTAAATTGGTAATTTATTCATTGATGTGATTTTGGATTAAATTGAATGAAAAATGTGTTAATTGAGCTTAAATTTAAATCCATTAGATAAAGTACAAAAGGAGAAGGATTCGGTTCTGGGAAAAACAAAAGTAAACGAATAGTCGGAAGCTAAATTCATCGACTTTCGAGGTAAGTTTAAGCAATTGGGTTAAATCTAATTTTATTTTATAAATTAGACTTTTGTTAAGAAGAGATAGGTATGTTAAATTATATAATGTCAAATGTCTTATTATGTTTGTTTGGAATTGGCGAATGAGGGTTGTTTATAATTTGGGTATAATTGGATAAAAAGGACACTTTGATGTTGATAAGGTAATATAAATATGTGAGATATTAAATTAAAATGTGATTAATTTCTTTTATGAATTGATTGGATGCCTGACAAAAGCTTGGCGAATGTGCTAAGATATTGGATAAAGAATATTAATGACATATTTTGGTGCATGTAATTGTGTGCGATACATTATGGAAAGTCAAGACCGCTGTGTGTGCAAATAATTAAAATGCTTGACCTTGTGTGCGATACGTTCTGGAATATCGACCTTGTGTGTGCGAATAATTAAAGTAAAGGCTTTGTGTATGCGATACGTTACGGAATATCGGCACTGTGTGTGCGAATAATTAAAGTAACGGCACTGTGTGTGCGATACGTTACGGAATATCGGCACTGTGTGTGCGAATAATTAAAGTAACGGCAGTGTGTGTGCGATACGTTACGAAAAGTCAGCACTGTGTGTGCGAGATTGAAACCGAGCACTATGTGTGCGAGATTGGTTGTTTGAGCATTATATGTGCAAATGGATATACCGAAACCTTGTGTAATGCGAATTGGTTATATGGCAATATGCTACTTGAGTTGCACGGTGTATGCGAGGTTTATGAAGCGTCTGATGGTAGAAACAAATAAAAGCAGACATCCGAGAAATGGTAAATAGGTAATAGAGTATGACAAATGAATAGCTTAATGCTAAAGGTAAGTTGATGGTTACATGATATCATAGTATTAATATGTCACAATTAACTGTTGAGTTTGTTGGAATGAATGGTGATATGATCATATTTGATTTCGAAACTTGTTGGATTAATGAAGGAAGATTGGAAACATGCTATTTGTATTATATTGAAGTATTCATTGATATTTAAGTCAAAATGGCTTAATTAGAATAACAATTGTACTTAGATCTTTTCTTATTAATGCTTAAACTTACTAAGCTATGATAGCTTATGGTGTGTGTCTTTGTGATTATTTTATAGACCGTAAAGGCTAGCTCGAGCTCGGGGATCTCTGTTGAAGTCAAATACACTATCACCAAACTTTGGTATCTTATAAGTTACAACTCTTTTGAATTCGTGGCATGTATAGGCTAGGTCTCTTTAGTTTATTTTGGATGGTACGAATTTGTATATAAGCCACGCGAAAATGGCTATACATCTATGCTTTTGTGTTTTAGTATAGTTTAGTCATGTTTGAATCTAACATAAGCCTATTTTGAAAATTTATTCAATACTATACTATGTGCAATAGTTGAAGTACATAAACTTGATGTTAGATAGGGTCTATAATGCATTTTGGCCAATAATTATTCATACATTATATGCATGTGTGTGATTTTGTAATATTGGTAATAGTGTTAAAATGTAGATATTTGGTGGTGATATAATATATGTTATATTAAAGGTTTACTTTAATGATATATGCATATGCTAATTTGAGATTTTAGAAATGGATCGAATATGGTATGTGTATATATATATATATATATGATATTTGGGATGGTGATGATTTGTTTTGATATGTCCATATGAACGCATTAATGTGGTTAAATATAGATGATATATATATATATATTGCACCTTGTGCATGCGCATACCATAGGTGATATAGTAAAGAGAAATAAAATTGATGTGTATTATTAGTAGGAATTTGACAATGGTTTGTTTTTGCATGGAGTTTTAAATTATTTCATTGAGTGCTTAAACATGTTCGGCTAAGTGTCACAAATGGTTAAACCGATGATGTATTAATGAGATAAGGTGTATTTATAATATAGTGAACAATGCTTAGAATGAGATAAGACACTTATGCGATAAACAAATGGTTTTGAGCTTCGTATTTGTGGTTTGAACGAATGTGGGATGAGATATATGTTTAATAATGTTTTAAAGATGTATGTTTAGTGGATAGTAGATGTTTTCATTAAATGATTAATTGCCAAATATCTATTCGAACATTACATTATACATGGCTATATGAGTAGTGATTTGCTTATCGATATGCATTCTACTAAGTATTATTTCTGATAGAGTGCATTAACTTCTATTGGTTCAGTAATGCCCGTAACCCTAATCCGGTGAAAGATATGGGTTAAGGGTGTTACATTTGATTGGTATCAGAGCTACGGTTTAGTCGGTTCTCGGACTAACGTAGTGTGTGAAAGTCTAGCTATACATGCCATTATTTACAATGTGATAGTGTGATGACTTCTGACAGCGAAATGTATTTTGTTTCTTTTATATAGTAATAGATCCGAATCCAATGCGGCGATGGGTGATGATGTCGAGAGTGTGGCGCCTGCTCCTGCGCAAGGGACCGCGTCGGAAGAATCTCGACCTGCTGCGAGTGGCCCAGACGAGAGGGTAAAGTAGGCCTTCCATAATATGATGAGTGATTGGTTCAGCCACTACTTACGAACCACTCCGGCTATTCAACCATCCCTGAATCCGAATGTTCCCCCCGTAACACCAATGGTACCTCCCATTGCCAATCTCGAAAGAGTATCTAAACCTCCTATTGATCGTTATAAGAAAATACGAGACTCAAGAATTTAGATAGAAGATGGCGGCGATCTTTGAAAGAGCTGAATTTTGGCTCGATAATCTCGTCCGTGTTTTGATGAGTTATCTTGTGCACCGATGAGTGCTTGAAGTGCGCCATATCTTTATTCCGGATTACGCCTACTCTTTGGTGGAATACTCTCGTGTCTGTTGTCCCAAGAGAGAGTTACAGGACTTCTTTCAGTGAGTTTCAAAAAAAAGTACATAAGTCAACGCTTCATAGACTCTAAGCGTAAGGAATTTCGAGCTCAAGCAAGGTAGTATGATCGTGTTCGAATCTGAGCGCAAATTTGTGCGACTTAAGTCGCTACGCCGCGAATGTGTATCTTCCGAGGTTGTTATGTCTTTGGAGATTTGAGGATAGTCTGAATGAAGACATAAAACTCCTGGTTGGCATTCTTGAGATTAACAAGTTTGTTGTACTTGTGGAGAGAGCTTGTAAAGCTGAAGAACTGGAAAAAGAAAAATGAAAAGCTGAAATCGAATCTAAGGATTTTTGGAAGAGATCCGCGGGTAGATTTACACAGATGGAAACAAAGAAGACTAAAAACGATGATAGTCGACCCAAACCCAATACAGGGATTTCTATTCGTGATCGGCCACCAATGAGTTCTCGAGCTATATCAGTGGCTAGTGTCGGCAATGCTCGATCGAGCAAACCTGAATATCAGCAGTACGGTAGACGACATTTTGGAGAGTGTTGGGGTAAATCTTTTAATCGCGCTTGTTACCAGTGTGGTTCATAAAATCACTTCATCCGGGATTGTCCGGAGACTGTTGAGAAGGGCACTACTCGGAAGCGAGGCCGAAAGCAAAGACTACTACTAGAGGTAGACCAAATTTCGTAGTGGAAGAGGTAAGAGCGGTGTCAGAGAGGGACTTCAGATGCGGTTATCCGAGTAGATACTCGAGTACCGGCTAGAGCTTATGCCGTCCGTGCTAGAGAGGAGGCCTCATCTCCAGACGTTATTACTGGTATTTTCACTCTCTTTGATACTAATGTAACTGCTTTGATTGATCCCGGCTCAACTCATTCGTATGTGCGTAAAACATTAGTATCCAGTAAGACTCTACCTGTTGAGTCTCCTGAGTTTGTAATTCGGGTTTCAAACCCTTTGGGTCGTTGGGTGTTGATTGATAAAGTGTGCAAGAATTGTCCTTTAATGATTCGAGACATGTGTTTTTCGACCGATCTGATGTTATTACCTTTCGATGAATTCGACATCATCCTCGGTATGGATTGGTTGTTGTTCATGATGTGGTAGTGAATTGTAGCGAAAGACTATTAAGTTGAGAGGTCGAATAACGAGATCATACGATTAGAGTCTGGATTTGAATGGGCTATCGGCGGTGATATCCTCGATGTTGGCTTGGCGATTTGAGAAAGGGTTGTGAAGCTTACCTTGCTTACGTGATTGATAGTAAAGTGACCGAAAAGAAGATTGAATCAGTACCAGTTGTGTGTGAGTATCAGGATGTATTTCCAGAGGAATTACCGAGATTGCCACCTGTTCGGGAAGTAGAGTTTGGGATTGAGTTAGTGCCAGGTACAACTCCGATTTCGGTAGCTCCGTATAGAATGGCACCGACTGAATTAAAGGAGTTAAAAGCGCAGTTGCAAGAATTGACGGACAGAGGTTTTGCCCGATCGAGTTTCTCTCCCTGGGGTGCGCCCGTTTTATTTGTGAAAAAGAAAGACGGAACATTTAGAATGTGCATTGACTATCGACAGCTTAATAAGGTGACCATAAAGAATAAATACCCATTGCCACGTATCGATGATTTATTCGATCAACTCAAAGGACCTGCAGTGTTCTCAAAAACTGATTTGAGGTCAGGATATTATCAGCTACGAGTTCGGGAAACAGATGTATCAAAGACTGCTTTTCGGACGAGATATGGTCATTATGAGTTTTTAGTTATGCCATTTAGGCTCACTAATGCCCCTGTGGTTTTCATGGATCTGATGAATCGAGTCTTCAGATTGTACTTAGATCGATTTGTAGTTGTATTTATAGATGATATACTAATCTACTCCCGAGACGAAACCGAGCATGCTGAGCATCTGAGACTAGTGCTACAGATTTTGCGTGAAAAACAATTATACGCGAAGTTCAGCAAATGTGAGTTTTGGTTGAATGAAGTTAGCTTTTTGGGGCACGTCATTTCTGCATCAGGTATTAGAGTTGACCCGAGTAAAATTTCAGCTATACTTGATTGAAAGTCTCCGCAGAATGTTACTGAGGTTCGTAGTTTTCTGGGACTTGCGGGATATTATAGACTCTTCGTGAAAGGATTCTCTATGATAACAGCCCCAATGACAAAACTATTGCAAAAGGACGTCAAATTCGAATGGTCAGAAAAGTGTCAGAAGAGTTTCGATCAGCTGAAAACTTTGTTGACGGAAGCCCCGGTACTTGTGCAACCAGAGTCGGGTAAGGAATTTATTATTTTTAGCGATGCCTCATTGATCGGACTCGGTTGTGTTTTGATGCAAGAGGGTAAAGTTGTAGCCTATGCTTCGCGACAGTTGAAACCGCACGAAAGGAATTACCCAACTCATGATCTTGAGTTGGCTGCTATAGTTTTTGCTTTGAAAATATGGCGTCACTATCTTTACGGTGAGAAATGCCACATCTACTTGGATCATAAAAGTCTAAACTACTTAATGAATCAAAAGGACCTGAATCTGAGGCAATGACGATGGTTGGAATTATTAAAGATTATGAGCTTATAATTGATTATCACCCGGAAAGGCTAACGTGGTTGCTTGATGCGCTTAATGAAAATCACTATTTACTTTAAGAGCGATGAATGCGGACATGGCTATTGTTGAGGATGGTGCGATCATTCTTTGAAGTGAAGGTGAGACCAATGTTTGAGCAGCAGATTCGAGAAGCTCGAAGTTGATGATGTTTAAAAATAAAAGGGATCATTGTGGTTCGAGTGTGGATTCAATTTTCAATTAGATGCTGAAGGATGTTTACGGTTCAAGAATCGAATTTGTGTACCGAAGAACCCTGAGTTAATTAGAAAGATTTGTAATGAAGCACATAGTAGTAGATGGTCGATTCATCCGGGTAGTACGAAGATGTATAACGATCTGAAACAGCATTATTGGTGGCATGGCATGAAGCGAGACATCTCCGATTTTGTGTCAAAATGTTTAGTGTGTCAACAAGTTAAAGCTGAACATCAGGTACCGTCGGGACTTCTTCAACCGATTATGATACCTGAATGGAAGTGGGAGCGAATCACTATAGACTTTGTGTCGGGATTACCGTGTGACGCCGAGTAAGAAAGATGCAATCTGGGCTATTGTTGATAGATTGACGAAATCAGCTCATTTTATTCCGATGCGTATGGATTTCTCACTTGATAAGTTGGCTAAATTATGCGTATCGCAGATTATGCCATTACGGAGTACTATCTCTATTGTTTGGATAGAGATCCGAGGTTCACATCGCGATTTTGGAAGAAATTGCAAGATGTTTTAGGTACCAAGTTACATTTTAGTCTGACTTTCCACCCTCGGTCGGACGGCCACCGGCGAGTTATTCAAGTACTCGAGGATATGTTGAGATGTTGCATTCTTGAGTTTGAGGGTGCGTGGGAGCGATACTTGCCTTTGATTGAATTTTCGATAATAATAGCTTTCAATCTAGCATCAAAATGGCACCCTACGAAGCGTTATGCGGTCGTAAATGTCGTATACCCTTGTCTTTGGATCGAACTCGGGAAAACAAATTACAGGGTTGATTTGATTAAGGAAACCGAGCGAAAGTGGCCGTAATTGTGATAGCTTGAAAGCGGCATCGGATCGTCAAAAGTCTTATCTGATTTGAAGCGTAAAGACATTGAATTTCAAATTGGAGATCAAGTATTCTTGAAGGTCTCACCGTGGAAAAAATTACTCAGATTTGGCCGTGAAGGAAAGTTAAGCCCGAGATTTATTGGGCCATATGAGGTTATCGAGCGTATTGGGCCGGTTGCGTATAGATTGAGGTTACCGTCGAGTTAGACAAGATTCATAATGTGTTTCATGTATCGATGCTTGAAGATACTGATCCAAACCCTTCTCACATGATTAGCCTTGTAGAAATCGAGATTCATCGATCGACTTACGAGGAAGAACCGATTCATATTTTAGACCGTGAAGTAAAAGAGTTACGAAATAAGAAGATATTGTTGGTCAAAGTGATGTGGCATAAACACGGGATAGAGGAGGCAACTTGGGAAACTGAAGAATCAATGAAAGAACGTTATCCTCACCTATTTGCAGGTAATATTTTTGAGGACGAAAATTTCTTTAAGGGGGGAGAGTTGTAACAGCCCAAAAACGACCCTAATTGGAAAGGTGGTTTCGGGACCACGAATCTGAGCTAGAAAATAATTATTATATTTTATTTTATATCTTTGATATATGTTTAAGCATGTGTTAGAACATAATTAGGTAAATTGTTTGCTTTTAGATTCGAATTAAGAAAGAGGACCAAATTGTTGAAGTGGTAAATGTAGCTTTCATTGAAGTATGGGGGTTTAATTGAATTGCATTCATGTTGGTGTGGATTTGCATGTCAATTAATCCTAAAACAAGGTGGTGGACGGCATAATGATGAAACTACTTATTATATTATATTTTTTTATGTTAGTGGAATGATATTAGTAAACAAAATTGATGAGATAATAATAAAATATAGAAAAGAGAAACATAAAGAAATTAGCTAAGTGGGGGGGATTCATCTCTTACCTTGGTCTCTCAACTAGCCGAAATAAGGGGGAAGAAAATTAAGAAGCTTGAAACTCCATTTTCGGTTCTTGCATGCTTAAACAAGGTGAGTATTTGATAGTATTTTTTTAAAGTTTTTGCATTTTTGAACTCCATTCCATGAGTAGAATCGAAACCATGTTAAAATTTTAGCTTTTAATGCATGCCATAGAATCGGCCATTGTTGAATAAGCTATGAATCTTTATGCTTGATGAATAAATATTGAATATATGTTTGGGATTCATATGCTATGAGTAGGAAGTGTGAATGGGATGGAGTTTACTAATTTAAAATTATGAAAATAAATAGTTGAGGTACTTAATTGCTAAATAAATAAATTGTAGGGACTTAGATAAACATGGGGAGTGTTTGGCCCTAAAGGACTATGTCCAAATCTTGTATAAATTGTGTCATATGCAATAGGGATTGATTTGTAAAAATTTTGAATGATAGGGGTAAATTGGTAATTTGTTCATTGATGTGATTTTGGATTAAATTGAATGAAAAATGTGTTAATTGAGCTTAAATTTAAATCCATTAGATAAAGTACAAAAGGAGAAGGATTCAGATCTGGGAAAAACAAAAGTAAACGAATAGTCGGAAGCTAAATTCATCGACTTTCGAGGTAAGTTTAAGCAATTGGGTTAAATCTAATTTTATTTTATAAATTAGACTTTTGTTAAGAAGAGATAGGTATGTTAAATTATATAATGTCAAATGTCTTATTATGTTTGTTTGGAATTGGCCGAATGAGGGGTTGTTTATAATTTGGGTATAATTGCATAAAAAGGACACTTTGATGTTGATAAGGTAATATAAATATGTGAGATATTAAATTAAAATGTGATTAATTTCTTTTATGAATCGATTGGATGCCTGACAAAAGCTTGGCCGAATGTGCTAAGATATTGGATAAAGAATATTAATGACATATTTTGGTGCATGTAATTGTGTGCGATACATTATGGAAAGTCGGCACTGTGTGTGCGAATAATTAAAGTAACGGCACTCTGTGTGTGATACGTTACGGAATATCGGCACTGTGTGTGCGAATAATTAAAGCAAAGGCACTGTGTGTGCGATACGTTACAGAATATCGACACTGTGTGTGCGAATAATTAAAGTAACGGGACTATGTGTGCGATACGTTACAGAATATCAAGACTGTAAAATGCGATACGTTCTGGAAAGTCAAGACTTGTGTGCGAGATTGAAACCGAGCACTATGTGTGCGAGATTGGTTGTTTGAGCATTATATGTGCAAATGGATATACCGAGCACTGTGTGTGCGAATTCGATTATATGGCAATATGCTACTTGAGTTGCACGGTGTGTGCAGATTTATGAAGCGTACAGTAGTAGAAACAAATAAAAGGAGACATCCGAGAAATGGTAAATAGGTAATAGAGTATGACAAATGAATAGCTTAATGCTAAAGGTAAGTTGATGGTTACATGATATCATAGTATTAATATGTCACAATTAACTGTTGAGTTTGTTGGAATGAAAGATGATATGATCATATTTGATTTCGAAACTTGTTGGATTAATGAAGGAAGATTGGAAACATGCTATTTGTATTATATTGAAGTATTCATTGATATTTAAGTCAAAATGGCTTAATTAGAATAACAATTGTACTTAGATCTTTTCTTATTAATGCTTAAACTTACTAAGCTATGATAGCTTATGGTGTGTGTCTTTGTGATTATTTTATAGACCGCAAAGGCTAGCTCGAGCTCGGGGATCTCTGTTGAAGTCAAATACACTATCACCAAACTTTGGTATCTTATAAGTTACAACTCTTTTGAATTCGTGGCATGTATAGGCTAGGTCTCTTTAGTTTATTTTGGATGGTACGGATTTGTATATAAGCCACGCGAAAATGGCTATACATCTATGCTTTTGTGTTTTAGTATAGTTTAGTCATGTTTGAATCTAACATAAGCCTATTTTGAAAATTTATTCAATACTATACTATGTGCAATAGTTGAAGTACATAAACTTGATGTTAGATAGGGTCTATAATGCATTTTGGCCGATAATTATTCATACATTATATGCATGTGTGTGATTTTGTAATATTGGTAATAGTGTTAAAATGTAGATATTTGGTGGTGATATAATATATGTTATATTAAAGGTTTACTTTAATGATATATGCATATGCTAATTTGAGATTTTAGAAATGGATCGAATATGGTATGTGTATATATATATATGATATTTGGGATGGTGATGATTTGTTTTGATATGTCCATATGAACGCATTAATGTGGTTAAATATAGATGATATATATATATATTGCACCTTGTGCATGCGCATACCATAGGTGATATAGTGAAGAGAAATAAAAATTGATGTGTATTATTCGTAGGAATTTGACAATGGTTTGTTTTTGCATGGAGTTTTAAATTATTTCATTGAGTGCTTAAACATGTTCGGCTAAGTGTCACAAATGGTTAAACCAATGATGTATTAATGAGATAAGGTGTATTTATAATATAGTGAACAATGCCGAATGAGATAAGACACTTATGCGATAAACAAATGGTTTTGAGCTTCGTATTTGTGGTTTGAACGAATGTGGGATGAGATATATGTTTAATAATGTTTTAAAGATGTATGTTTAGTGGATAGTAGATGTTTTCATTAAATGATTAATTGCCAAATATCTATTCGAACATTACATTATACATGGCTATATGAGTAGTGATTTGCTTATCGATATGCATTCTACTAAGTATTATTTCTGATAGAGTGCATTAACTTCTATTGGTTCAGTAGTGCCCGTAACCCTAATTCGGTGACAGATATGGGTTAAGGGTGTTACAAACAAAACTAAGGTATGTCCATTTCTTCTTCTTCTTCTTCTTCTTCTTCTTCTCTTCTCATTTTTTTTTCTTTTCTTTTTTTTTGCTGCCTGCCTAGGGTTATGGAAACATTTAAATGATAGCTAACCCTTCATTAAATATCATGTCACTTTTCCGTTACGTCTGTAATGGAAAATATTTAAAAGGACTATTTTGTTATTTTTTGAAAGTTCAGTGATTGAATTGAAACCAGAGTGTCTATTTTTGTAGCTACATCAAAATTGAGTGACTGTTGGTATAATTTACCATTCTATTTTTACCAAAGATTACACCTTTATTTTCTTCTTAATGAAAATGAGGTAAAATAATATATTTGCTTGTTTTAGAAAATGTCAATGTTAAAGCACATTACATTGTAAGGAGAGACATAAATTGAACTTTAGAGACAATATTGTTAGGAGGGCAATAAGAGCTCGAACATGAACTATAAAATGACATGAATAATACCAAAAAACTAATATTTACTTTATTGCGTTTATCAATCAATATAATTTAGTATTAAAAATTAATTTCTCAATAGTGCAGCAGTGCAACTCAAATTTATGGGAAAGAAGTCATGCACGAGACATCTAAAGCTATTGTTAAAATTGAGGTTGAGTCATTGAGATAAATTTTATAATTGTTCTGATTTGATGAAAGTTGTTAGCTTTGATGTCTCAAATTTTTGATATAACAACATTTAAGATAACGTTATCATATGATAAAATGGTGAAATAAAATAAATTTATTAAGTTATTATAATTTTTTTGAAAAAGTTGAGACTAAAAAAGGTTAAAGGAAGTGAACTTGTAAAAGAACAAATTATAACAATCAAAATATAGTAAAATTTGCTTTTAGGTAATCCTAAATTTCATCAACCAAATACATGAATCTTTCATTCCAAGCAAATGAACCAAACAATGTATTTTGCATTCCATCCGTAATATTGCATTTTCATAATTTTATTACGAAACATAATCCAAGATTCGACAAATCAAATGCACCGCTAGTGGTTTATGTTAGATTTTTCTATTTATTACTTTTAATTTGAATATTATAATTTAGAGCACAAGTATAAAATACAATACAAACATAATATAGTCAATAAATATGATCTTAGATTATGGCATACTTAGGATGTGGTTGAAAGAAATTATATAACAAATAATATAAAAACAAATCGACTTCGTTGAAATCATAAAATTTAAATGTTAAATATCATGGTGTTTTGGGTTTGAATCCCATCAAATGAATTTTCTAGATTTTAGTAATTTAAAATGACAAAATGACCTCATAATAATATTGATTATTTTATAAAATAATCAATAAAATCTAATTTAAATTAAAATTATGTAGCTAACTAAGTATCTTTTACTTTCTCGGTCATAAAATTTTTAAAACGTTATAAAAATACATGTAATATATTTAATTGATACATACAACTAAACTTGAGCATTGCCGAGATAAAAAAATAGTTGTATATACTATAATCTACCATAAAATTAGTTACCGTTTAGGGTGTAAGCTTACATATATCATTAATATGAGCTGGATCGTTTTCACGCTCTCTCCAAAATCGATTTATTTCCATAAATATTACAAAACTCAGCCTAAAATGCAAAACAATTTATTTTTTATATTTTAGTTTTGATATAATTTTGTATCTCAACTTTTATAATAAAAATTTAATACTGGTTAGGCTCGGGTTTAGATTTTATTATTTGAACTAGACTTGGGCAAATTTTCAAGCCTATTTTTTTTGGATTAAATCGAACATGGACTTAAAAAATGGGCCTAAAATTTTGTTGAGACCTGATTCGAACTCGACCCAGCCAATGATGACTTCTACTTACCCCCTCCCTCTTTTTTTCCTCTCACATTTCAACCACACCCTCAATACAATATTCATGCATTTACTTTTCATATATATTATATGTAACACCCCTAACCCATATTCGTTGCCGAACTAGGGTTATGAGGCATTACCGAACAAAACACAGTTCAGAACAGACATTCTTTAGGGTCAAAATCATATATTTGAATCACATATCTAGCCACACAAATCATGTTTTATCGAACATTCTCTTATACGAACTATATTTCAATATTTAACCATTTCAATTCCGTTTGCTAATTCAAAACTTGCAAATCAAGCCATCAAATATCAAAACCAATTTGTACCTGTTTCATAATTACAAAAATTCAAATCATATGGCCATCATTTCCATGACATTAGAATATCCAATTTATAATCAAACACTTTTCATTTCATATACCGAGTATATATCGAGACACCCATTTGTTTACATCTATTCCATAACAAGTCAACGATCATATCATTTTACAAATCTAAGTACAATTGCATATAAAGTTGTTTCAACCCATATCATTAACTAAATAACAAACGTAACATTTAATAAACATTATACATGCGCTTGTTAAACTAATTTGGCCATATCTCATAGTTTAATATTCATTTGCACATAAAACGTTAGGTAACTTTATACATGACCAACTACATTTTTAACATCATCCAACCATGCACATAACACCCTAAAAACAAAAGCCATTTCTAAATACAATTTCCAAATCATAGCATTTTAAACATTTTAAACATTTTAACCTTATGTACATTTTACTAAATCAAATTTAGCCATTTTCGAATACCAATGTCAAGTCATAAAATATCTAATTTGCAAGCTAAATAACATCATGTTATATTCAACCACACAAATGAACCACATACCTAATTCTTATGCTAATTATCATGCCTATAATTCATATACACAACCAATTAATTTATTCAATAATCGATCATCCAATTTAACTTCCATATAACAATTAAATCATATACATTCTTTGTCATTCAAAACCGAGCCTAAATAATCAAATACCATAGTCGAACATATAACTACTTATATATAACACATTTTATAATCACTCATTGAACCAACGATTTGATCTTTTAAACCGAACTACAAGCAAACATTAAATAGGCATATGTATTCATATCACATATGTCCAACAATTTAAATAAACAACCTTTCGGTTATCAAATTTAACTCAATAAATCATAGCATTTCCATCACTCAATCTAAAAGCTAAACATGTTGTCTCATATCTTAACACCAAAACAATATGTCATTTATAGTTATTCAAATGACCCTTTTACCAAACCATATTATACCACTTTTCCGCTTCCAAAATGAGCTAATTAATAAGCGAATATACACCCTACTTACCACTCCTCATTGCCAACTCATATAACCAACATCACGACATATTTACCTTAAACCATACCTCTCAATTAAGCTTATAACAAAAGCAAATATAACTACCAACATTTGCATCATGAACAAGCCATTTTCGCATGGCTATATACATATACAAATTTCGAAACCAAAGGTATCAAAACTAGCCTATACATGCCACATAACCCAATCTCAAAGCATTTAATTACCAAAACAAACATTGGATAGTGTGATCGATCTCCACCGACTTCCAACCCGAGCAAATCTCAGAAAATCTATAAACATAGGAAAACACACAAAGTAAGCTTTAAAAGCTTAGTAAGCCATAAGCAAATAAATCATTTCAATAATGTTTATAATTCAATTTAACTAGGCGAATTTAACAAATCTCAACCACATATACAATATTCATCATAATCGTAATTTCTTAAGACCACATTAGGTAACTTCACTAGGCTTAATTATAAATGAACATATAAACTATGTTTTCAAAATTCATATATCAACTATTAGCTCATTCATAAAATTAAGCTTTCACAATTTCATTACATACCAATCGAATCATGGTCATTTATTACAGATTATTCATAAAAATATATCAATTTCTTTTTATACACTTCCAAACCCGAATAATCATAACAAATCGCACATCAAAACTATGTCCCGTGTTTCATAATCCTCATGTCCGAAACATAGGACCATAATTTCATTTAACGAACATATATAACACATCATTCATTATCTTATATTTCACATATACCATCATTTGAATCATACTCACATTTCATATCGAATTTCATATACAAATCATATGTACCTGAATCGATATCTGGCAAAAACACAATTACAATTCTATATTTCCTATATGGTTCATTTGTTCATGGTTCACTAGCTAATATCCACAACTCATTTTCACATAAATCATATAACAACTAATCTGTAACACACCTTACCCGAGACCGTTGCCGGAGTCGAGTATGAGGCATTATTAGACTTGCCTACTAATTCGGGGCATAAAAATTGAAACTTTCCAACTGCATCATGTTGACTAAATTGACCATAAATCGAGTTACGAAACTCAAAATTTAGATCTGTAAATTTTCCTTGAAACTAGACTCATGTATCTTCTTACCATAAATTTTCCAGAATTTTTCATACAGCCAATTAGTACAGTTTATTCATTAAAGTTTCCCCTGTTTCACTGTTTGATGTTTCTGACCTATCTTTACAAAAACTCAGTTATCTCATTGTACATAATTCCAATAATGTTCTTGTTTATTCCAATCAAAATAGACTCATTAATAATTCTAAGCATATAAACTATGCTCCATTATTATTTTTGTACAATTTATAACAATTTTTCCAAGACAGAACAATGAATCACGAAGTCATTCAGAACCAGTCTCACTAAAATATAAATATCTAATAATATAAAATTCCTTTCCCTACTCTGTTTCTTTCATATAAAATAGACACAATAAGATTTAATTCTATATCTTATTCACTCTCTAATTTCATTTCTCCTATTTTTGGTGATATTTCAAAATCACGTTACTGCTGTTAACCAAAAACTGTTTCATTGTAAAGTATGGTTAACTAGTTTATAACATCCTTACTCCATTTCATTTAAACTCCATACATTAACCATACTTATACACAAAAGTATAGCCATTTTCGTATGGCTTTATACGTATACACACCATTCAAAAATAAGCCGAAAGAGACATAGTCTATACATGTCATAAGATTCAAAAGAGTTACATCTCATAAGATACCAAAGCTTAGTGATAGTGTGATTGACTATGATGTGGATCCCCGAGCTCAAGCCTCGACTTCAAAAATCTATAAAACAATGAAATAAACACACCAAGTAAGCTAATATAGCTTAGTAAGTTTTAAGCAATTACACTCATTTAGATATAAATTTATTCAATATTTCAAAACCTAACTCATTGATAACCTCCATACCGAATATCCTAAACAATTAAAAGTTGAATTCATATCCACATCGTATGCTTATAATAACTTCCATATACCATCATCACATAATAAATAACTAACATACATGTCATATACTTACCCAAATCTTCTACTTACATTTCAAGCTACCAAAAGTCACTACAACCAAAAAGCCCTATAGCGACACTTATGGGGCGACACTTTCGTAAGTGTTGGGATAGATCGGCCAACATACGCTTTAGCCAACTCTTTTATAAAGGTTGGTATATGCATGCCTAAGGCAACGCTTAAATAAGAGTTGGCTTTGTCTAGTCCTAAGACAGCAGCTTTTGGGCGACACTTTCCTAAGTGTTGGGATAGACTTGCCAACATACGCTTTAGCCAACTCTTTGTACAAGGGTTGTGATATGTATGCCTAAGGCAACGCTTGAGTAAGAGTTGGCTTTTGTGTAGTCCTAAGACAGCAGTTTTGGGGCGACACTTTCCTAAGTGTTGGTATAGACTACACTTTTCCAACTCTTTGTATAAGAGTTGGGATATGTATGCCTAAGGCAACACTTGAATAAAAGTTGGCTTTGTGTAGTCCTAAGATGACACTTTGTGGCGACACTTTCCTAAGTGTTGGGATAGACTATGCTTTGGAAACTCTTTGTATAAGGGTTGGGATATGTATGCCTAAGGCAACGCATGAATAAGAGTTGGCTCTTGAGTAGTCGTACGACGACACTTTTGTGGCGACACTTTCCTAAGTGTTGGGATAGGCTTGCCAAAATATACTTTGGCCAACTCTTTTTTAGAAGGGTTGGGATATGTATGCCTAAGGCAACGCTTGAATAAGAGTTGGCTTTTGTGTAGTTCTAAGACAACAGTTTTGGGGCAACAGTTTCTTAAGTGTTGGGATAGACGTGTCAATATAAGCTCTTGTCAACTCTTTGTATAAAGGTTGAGATATGCATGCCAAAGGCAACGCTTAAATAAGAGTTGGATTTGTCCAGTCTTAAGGCGATATTTTCCTAAGTGTTGGGATAGACTTGCCGACATACACTTTGGTCAACTTTTTTGTAACATCCCCAAACCCGGCCCACAAGCCCTGACCGGATCTGGTATGTCATCATGAAAAAGCGGTTGGGAAATCTTTGACTTTAGAATAAACTTGAAAATTTTGTTAACTTTTGAAAATGTGTCCATTAAAATTATTTAGTAATATAAGCTCGTTATAAAATATGTGAATTAAAACTTTATGATAATTTATTATATTATAAATCATGTGAAGAAAATATTTCTAAGTGTAGTATAAACTTCAATAATCATAAATAGAACACTTTAAATAAAAGTGGCCCTTATTACATCAAATAAATACCCAAAACTGATAAGATAAAATAATTAAATCAAATAAAACATCTACTACATAAAATCTGCTTCTGCATGGCCACCTTTGTCTCCACTCCAACCCGATCCGATCAACATGTCACTGCGATGTTGGATAAATAATTGGTGAGTCATCTGACTCGATGTGTAATTAAACCACTGATATCCACCCACATGTTAACCACAAATCAACCCAATTATCAAATGCAACATGTAAACATAATCATATAGACATTACCACGATCTAGGCTTGGCCTACATTCAATCCACATTCAAGTACTGGGCTAGGCCCTTTTCTCATTAATTCACTGATTACTGGGCTTGGCCCATTTCCCCGTATGTTCTCAAAACATACCTATTCATATTTCATATTGGGCTTGGCCCATTTCCATATCAATTCATAACGAAACCATGCAATCATGAAACCCAGCCCAATCCTAAGGTCCATCCGCTACACACCCCCTTTATCCAGCCTACCACACACCAGGGGACTATCGAGTCACCCTCTCCTTTTATCTCCAAAAAGGCAACCAATGCCATCCACGATGTAGCGTATAGCTAACATCAAACCACGATGGAGCACACAGCAATCCATCAAGCCACGATATGGCATCAAGCCGATATCAATCAAGGTAACCACGCGAACTAAATCGCAAAGATCCACAACGCGACCTCAGTCAGTGCCAATCCACGATGTAGCACAAAGCTGACATCAACCACGTACTCGAAGTACACCCGTACCTTCTTTCAAAAACCCACCCATGCACATGTAACATAATATGATGCTGAGATGATGCATGTACATGATATTCACAAATATAGGCATGCTCACATAGTTAAAATCAATTATCACCTATTAGCCAATTTGCTACTAACCTGGTCATCATCATACCCCTTTAGGGTATCCATTACACATATGGCACTGCATTCATTAGTAAACATATAGCACAACAGAGATCATACAAATCCCGGAAACAATGGTCTAACTACACACCTTATAACCTGAAGCTCTAAACCCTCGATCCCGACGCTATCGTTTAGTGAGACTACCGTTATCTGCCTATCGTTTTACATTGCGCCCACACCCGGTGGCCAATCTCGCATGCAATGACGGATCTCTTCTTGAACTTGGGATGGGAGCTTTCCTTTCTCCTCTTGGCCGCACTCGCATCCATCGACGATACTTAATCGTAACACTTCGTTAATTATCAATATCGCAACTTAAACCAAATATCTAAAACTTAACCTACTTACGGAAAAGTCTTGAAATCCGGAAGTTCCTTAATCAACGCCAAAACTCTTAAAGGGTCACAATCAATCGGTTATCAAATATATATCCAATATGGCCTTGTGGCGAATATCACAAGTCACTTACCTTGATGACTTCAATTCTGAAAAGGCTCCCTAATGTCGGCACTATCGTTGCTTACTCTTAGCGATAAATTTCTCGAATCACCCTCCTAGGTGCGGCTACAACCAAGAAATAGAACTAGATCTTCAACCTTCGGCTTTTGAAACTTGTGACAGAAGAAAAGAATGAAGGCACTTTTAATAATCGACTATGGCTCTTTAAAATATAAATATAAAAGGAGCATGACACTTACCGGATTCGCTAAAATCCTATTGAACAAAGGCACATTCGGCTATTCAAGGAACAAATATGGAGTTGAGGTTATAGGAAAGAAAAGAAGAAAAGGAGAGGTTTAAGAGAATGCAACAATGGCAAGTTTAAGAAAGGCTTGATTTAATCAAAGTAAAAGAAAAGACAAGATGTGATAGAAGAAGAAAATAAACGCATAAAGGGTCCAACCTTCGCTTTTGTTGAATGAAAATAAAGAGCAAATTCGGCAATAACCAAAACGAAAAGAAAGTATTTTAGAAAAAAAGAATTTGGCACACCTAAAAGCTAATAATAATTTTCTTTCGGCACACACTACTAGCTCTTCATAGCCGAAATTTGCTACCCCAAGGAATCCTATCCTTGGCCACCACATCTTTACTTATCCAACCCCAAGTTAATCTCCTAATTTACCTCTTCAACAAATAAAACAAATAAAATAACTCTACAATTATCTCCTATCTACTAATTTAAACTAAATAAAAATAAATTAATGATTATTCCCTCTTCCAGCCGAATTCAAAGACAAGCATCAAGCTTATCCCCCTATTTTATAACTTTATCACCTATTCAAAACAATTAAAAAGACCACCCTTATCATCTAATAAATAAATAAATAAAAAAATAAAGTCCAGCCTTAATCCAATACCTCAGCCGAAATAAACAAAAAAACTAACTTAATTCTTATCTCCATTTGAAACTCCCATGTGCCGTCCAACACCTTCAAATCTGCTGCCAAAAGGAATAAAAAGAAATTAAACTCCAAATGCCACTCACATGGTTCGAACCTGGAACCTTGCTGCTGCACCCCTCTCCTCCAACGCCCAGGCCACTCGGCCACTTTGATTTTTATGCCATAAAGCCCCAACATTTGTATTTAAGCCCTTCCTACTGAAGCCCATAACTGCATATGAAAAAATAAAACACGTGAAACGCTGCTGCAGGCCCTCGAACCAACGCCCCCGCTCGCCTCTAGCTCCTATGTGCCGCACGAGAACCACTTGGCCAAGTTGTCATACATCAACGACACGCCCACTTTTTTAAGGCTTTACGCTTTGTAACGCCAAAACATAAAAATTAAAACCAGTTTTGTTGCCGCTTGACTCGAACCCACGCCTCAATGACGCTACTTCCAGCCTCTTAAGCAGCGCATGAAGCCACTTTGCCAAACCCATTTCTTGTGTCTTACATGAAGCCACTTTGCCAAACCCATTTCTTGTGTCTTAAACTCTATAAAATTATTTTAAGGCCTTCTTGCCTAGTTTCCCTTTTACACCTAAATCAATTTTTTCCAAAGCATCCCTTATAATTTAAAGTTCAAAACCCTTAAAACACGCTTAAATATACTCCAAGCCTACTATCACTCGAATTAGACATGAACGCATAACCCTAAATCGGGATGTTACATTTTGTATAAGGGTTGGGATATGCATGCTTAAGGCAACGCTAAATAGGAGTCGGCTTTGTCTAACACCATGCCTACATTTTTGGTAAACACTTTCATAAGTGATATTAAAATACTATTATTTAAAATAATTTTAAAGTTTATTGGGTATATATATGACTGATTATTTTTAATTTATATATTAAATATTTTCTTATATAATTGTAAAAGTGATAATATTAATTTTAAAATTTTGAATTAATTATCATTATAGTTTAGGGTTTAAGGGTACATGGTTGGAGAGTTACTATTGTAAAGTCTAGGGATTGGGGTTTATGGTTTAAGGTTTGTGGTTTGTGGTTTATGGTTTAAGGGTTAAGGGTTTATATGGGTTTAGGGATTAAGGGAGGCCATAGGTTAATATTTTATGATTTAGGGTTTCAAAATTAGGGTTAGGAGTTTAGGGTTTAGAATAATTAGTGTCCTTTAATTTATATATTAAATAATTTATTATATAATGGTAAAAGAGATAATTTTATTTTTAATATATTAAAATTATGACTATAGTTTAATTTCTTTAAGAGATAATAGATAAACTTTATATATATTAAATGGTTCAGGATTTAAAGTTTACTTAGAGATTTGTTAAATAATGAAATTTTATACAATCAATTAATACTTTTATATTTAAAAATATTTAATCTAGACTATTTGATATATTTAAATATTAGATTTAAGAAAAATAATAAAAAAGAGTAATAGAATGATATTGATAGATAACAACCTTTGTTGAATAGGACCAAATTATAACAAATAAAAATGAAATACAAAAACTAAAATCATTCAACATCAAACATCGACGCTAAGATGAATAAGCTTTCTTTGTCTTTTGTGGTGTTAAAAATAGTATTCATTTATTTGAAGCTAAGTTGGTAATTTGATTTAATATACAACAAGTTGACAAACTCGGATCTATAAAATGCAAAATTTTATATTAATTAACTACTATTTTGATTTCATCATCTCGCAAATATGTTCTTGTTTTAACGTCCACTGGCACTGCTCAATTTTGTTGCTTCAATTAAAGGATAGAGTGGAATTTTAGTAATTTAATATATAAAATTAATTTACCATTTTCTTAATAGAAGGAATAAAATGTAATTTAACTTTTAATATAAGAACTTTCATGATATTTTTAGTAATATTTCATCGGTTAAATGAATGCATTGTTATCTATGTTATAGTTGACGTTGTAGCAGCAATTAGAATAATGTGTGTGTTTATGCGTATTTTTCTTCGATTTTAGGGTTATGAATTAAAATATATATTTTATAACAAATAAAAATTTTAATTACACATAAATTTAATTTAATAGAAAAATAATATAAATATAAAATTAAAAATACTCAATTTTAATGTATAATGATATTTAAAATACATATATGTAAATTTATCTTGTATTAAAATTTCCAATTTGTAAATGTTTCTTTATCCACATAAATTTAATTTAATAGAAAAATAATATAAATATAAAATTAAAATATACTCATTTTTTAATGTATAATAATATTTAAAATACATATATGTAAATTTATCTTGTATTAAAATTTCCCAATTTTCCCCAAATCAAACCTTCAACCCCAAGCAAAGACTGACAATGAAGAAGACCATTCCATCGTCTCCTCCACCACTCCAACTCCAAACCGCAAATTAATTTTTTCTTCTTTGTTCGACTCTGAGGCTCTCCGCTGCACCTTTCACAGTAAGTTACTAAAGAAGAAAGAAATTTCGTTCTATAATTTGTTACGTGCTTCTTTTACAACAAAAACAACATTAGTCCATTCTATAAATACAAAACAGTATTTTTGCCAATTGCCTTTGTTCTATGGTTATGAAGACTTGGCCATTGTGAGACTGGTTGGAAAGTTGGAGTTAAAATTGACATTTTGGTTTGGTTTGGTTTTGTATTAAAGAAGGTAGATAGCCGTGTATGCGGACGCAGCCTCAACTTCTGCTTGAAGGGCGGGGGTTTGAAAAATTCAGATTCAAAAGAAGGGAAGGAATGCGGTGGAGGTGTCGATGTAAATATCATTTAGGGTAGGATTAGATGATGCAAACTAAAAAATAGTTGGTAATTAGTTTAGTAATGAAAAAGATGAAGGTATCTCCCATTGCTATGCAGGATCCTAAAACAAAACTTTTCATTAGAAAATGTCATTAAGTGGCTCTTTTATTTGTCTTGTCACTCAATATTTTTTTTAAATACTACAGATTAAATTTTGTAAGTACTCCTTTTTTTTTTTAATCTCTTTTCCTCTGGTGTTTGCTTTGCACTTCTAAAAAAAATATGTCAAGAAATTCTTAAGAAACATCTTTCTTGTTCATTAAATTGATTGATATGGTTTAGCTTTACCAAAGAATTTCCATCAGCTTTTAAAGCTTTTGACTTGATTGAGTGATAACAAGGAACAACAAGCTTTACCTATGAATAAAGAAATAAAAAAAAAATAAACTTAGATCACTCTCACCATAAGCCCTGTTTTATTAACTCTTAAATCTAGAGCTCTTCCAGAATTACACATTTTACGGACTGGAACAACATCCTTTGTAATTTTGCTGCCATTGATGATCACTTTATAATTGGCACAACATCCCTAGACACTTTGATTCTAAATATGCAGCAAGAGTTAGCAGATTGATGGGGATCGTAATCATGGACGAAATATAAGAAGAAGAGAAATAGTTGGTAGAAAGCTGCAGACAACAAACACAAAAACAAGCTACAAGAGGGTGAACAAAGGTGGAGAATTGAAGAGCAAAGCCGACTAAGATAACGATGGCTAAAACCCATATGATAGATTTCAAGAAATCTTTCTTTGGTGAAGTGTGGGTTGGAGGTAAAGCTCGGAGTTGGTTTATGCAAAACATGAGACCCAAATAACCAAAGTAAACCATAACTATGAAACCTATCATGGGAAAGTCACCATGGGTGTAGGCACAGTACATTGTGGAGATGCAGTTGAATGTCGATAATAGTCGACTATGGTCATTAGATTTATGGGGATTTTGGATTGGTTGGTGGCGATTTGTGGTTTGGTTTTCATCACCGATTGCCTTCATTGTTTTGAATCGAAAAATTCGACATACTTGATTCATTGAGTCATTTTTGTTGAAAGTGATGCTCATGGTTGTTTCTTTCTTATTCAATGATTTATCTTCGTAATCTATAATTTAATCTTCTAATCTGATTTTCTCTAAACTAGTAATGTTTTTCATCTTTTTTCTCTTGATTTATTGTATATATGGACCGTCGGTATCTGTGTTTTCTTCTAACATTGTTGGATTGTTTCTTTTCCGGTTTACACAAAGAGATGCAATCACTTTTGTTGGGGCTTCCACACGCAATCATTCTTACGTAGGTAGCTTCTCTTCCATTACATACTTGTTTCTTTCATTTCTCCATCTATTTATCAATTTAACATCGAAACTTTGATGCACTCATAAATGTATTTTGGATGTTATATATATTTGTAGTTATGTGAATAATGTTTTACCATTTTATATGTTTGAAAGTTATTGTTTAAATTTTACATTCTTTGGTCTCGATGATAATTACGCTTCTATCCAATTTTATTGTTGTTTTTCTTTGTAAGTATATGACTTTATAGCGGAAGCGTCGAATATATATAATTTTATTGGACGTTTTCGCTACAAAGTAACATTCTCTTTGTGATGTCAACTTGCTTGAGATGAAATGTGGGGGAACCCAATAATAAATAGTTAGAAATGAAAGTTTCAAGTGATGAATGTGTGAATATATATATATATATATATATATATATATATATATGGTAATTTATCTTACTTATTAGTTGTTGATTTTCGATGTCAACTTGCTTTGAGATAAAATGTGAGGAAAAATCCAATAATAAGCAGTTAGAAAAGAAAGTTTCAATGTATATATATGGTAATCTATTCTTACTTAGAGGTGTCTTAGATATGAAAAAGCAAGCTCCAATAACATTGTAAAAATTTGTGTATAGTACAAGAGAATAACAAATAGATATTAAGCAATGAAAATAATTACAAGGCAAAATTGTCCTCTTTGCTTGAACCAAACATGAAATCTTTGATGCTGCTGTAGTAAAAAAAATATAAGAAAAAAAATTGCAAAGATGTAAGAGTTGTTCACATTTACAAGTGGACACTGCCACCTGCTTTGGCTGCTTTGTGATTCCATGTTGTTTTGGAGACAACAATATGTGGGTGGTTTTCCTCTCTTTTTCAATGATATTTGTGATTGGATCTAGATTCTTGATTATTTGTTCTTGCATTCTCTTACATGGGCTGCAGTAGGAAGGAGAAGCAAAATTACCTCTAAAACAAACAATGTGTCATGTTCAAACTTTTGAACAGAAACAAGGTAGTTTATTTGGGCTTGTTTTTTTGTTTTGTTTTTGGGCTTGATTTGGTATTTTTTTGTTTGTCTATTTTTTGGGGTTATTGGGTTTTTTGGCCATGCTTTTAAAAAAAATGCAAGACTTATCTGATAAAATTATAAAAGCCAATCTCTTTACTTTGAACTTGTCGTCCAAACCCTAAAAGGTAAAAGAACAGGTAAGTAAATAAAAAGCAACCCTTGCTCCAAATTTTCCGGTTGAAAATTCATATTTTCGGTTTTCCTCCTCAAAACCCATGTCTTTTAGATGCTCTCTGTGTCCTTCATCTTAACCATTACCACTTTGTTCTCTAGGAAAATGATTGGCAAAGGCGCACATTAAAAGGTGTACGATTCTCTTGAGGGTTCTTGACGAGTTGAACACCTTTGAGAGTCTTCTACCGATAGTCAAAGCACGGGAGAAGAAACTCCAACTCGGTCGGAAAAGCAGTACACGCAACTCCATTTGGTACCTCCATATATTGCGTCTCACTTATTATTTCTCGGTTTTAAACTAGTTTATTACCATCTACTACTATTTATTCTTTCTCGATACTTATTCTTTTCACTCCATTATTGTACGATTTTTCTTTTTTCTTTTAATTTCCTTCATAGATTCCTCTTCGTTACCATTTTGTTACCTCTTTTTTTTTTTTTCTATTTGTTACCATTTTATCCTTCTTTGTTTTTTTTTTTTCCTATTTGTTACCTTTTGCCCCTTGCTCTTATTTTTTTTCTTTTATTCTTGCTCTTTGAAATTTAGAGGTGTAGGTTGAGCCAAATTTGGACTGAGCATATATACTTATATCATATTAATATATTTTATTAATTACATTTCACTTTTTTTTTTTTTAGCTATGAAATTATTTGTTATATGAACAAATAGAAAGAGTTGTTGTTATTGTTTAAAAAATTTCAGTTTTCGATTAAAATTTAAGCAAGATTTGAAATTAAGTTGACTTAAAAAGGCTTCCAATTGAAGACTCCTATTAACAAATTTGCTCACCTCTTGTTATTTTCTTTTCTTTTCTGTTTTGAACTGAATTTGTTTTGTTTTTATTTTGATTTCAGATTTCTAAATCCCTGCTGTAATTTAATTTCAGTTTTCCTTTGACTACAAAATATCTTTACGAATTTCATTGAATCTGATAAATATATTTAAATATATTTGGGTGTTCTTGTTGTTTTGTATCGATATTCTCTTTTCTTTTGATGTTTTCAATTTTAACTTTTACACAAATGAGAAACCCACGTAGGGAGGAGACAAATTACAAAACATCATTTTATCGGTTTGAATGTATGAAAGCTGTCAACATGATGTACTTTTGTCCTAGTGCTAGGAAGTTGTAATAAGCGATATTAAAACTTGGGGTCCAAAGGAGACCTAAAGCTACTAATTTTATAGTATCCATGCGATTTTCATATCCATATATCTCTGGTAGTTTTTGTTGCATGTTAGTTAGGGGCTAGTTTCCTCTATATCCCGTTACTCATGCATCAACATTTATGGGGTATTATTATTATTATTATTATTATTATTATTATTTCTTTTCTCTTTCTTATAATGATTGCCTTTGAACTTGGCCTCTTTTTGCATCGTATATCTGCGAAATTTTATACTAGAGCTAGAAATGAATTTCAAATTTTGAGGGATATAAGTTTACCATTTTATTAACTTAAAACTTTATAATTGTTGACTATCTAAAGGAAAATTTTACCAAATGCCCTGCATACCGGTGCCACCCTTATGCATATATGCACTTTCATGGTAAAAGGTTATTAATTATTCAACGACGATACACAAAATCGGATATCAAATATTCATATATATTAACCAAAGTGTTTAAATAATGAAACCCACTATAAAAGCTCATATGGGACATCGGTAACCACAGTTGAAAAGTATATTTATAAGTAATCAATTGCTCTGTGGATTTCTTGTAAGTTGATGTCAAGTTTGTAGTATGATTGGCATCGTCTATTGCAATACTGACCCTACGGTTTTAAGTCTTAAAGCGCTTTGGGAGTGAGCTTTTATAGTTAAATTCAATTTTTTCGTAAGTAATATAGGAAAGTAGCAAGTTGATATAATATTAGACATGATGATATGATTGCCGTATCGAATCTTATTAAGTCTGTCTTTGATTTGTGATGTTGGTTTTTCTTCCACATTATAAGTAATAGCATAAAAGAAACTTGTTTATGTATTTTTTATGATAAATAAAATCTTTTATTATGCTTTTATATAATTAAGATTGGTTTTCTTCTTTTTTACCATATTCACAATTTGCTCATGCATCATATTTATTTGTTTTTTAAAATTTATACATAATTTTTTTTCAATTTTCATATCTAAAATGTATTTGTCACTATTGATGAAATTTGCTAAGGGTACTAAGAGAAAAGAGGGCCTACAAACATGAAAGACATATGGAATCTTCAACTGGAACTCGTATAGTAGTAGACGCCAACCAATATGGCCACCTATTGGGAAGGAAGCGTCAAATTGGCTGAATTTCTCGGTACAATTGCAAGGATGGTTCTATCATCCTTTGAACACAAAACATTGAAACATCTTCCTAAATATGTGTTGGAAAATATAATGAGAATCGTTCATGTATGTAGTACATAATCATTTTCTAATTTAGTATGTTGCAATAATTTTCATTATTTGAAATCGTATGTAATGAGTACTTGTTACATTATTTAATTTGTTATATGTGTAGGAAAAGTTTGATCTCCAAGGTAAGGTGAAGGACTCGACATCCTCTCACATGTTGGAAAACTCGGAAGGAGTTTAAATCGACTTTGAAAATTAGATACTACAAAGAGATGGTCCAAGAAGGTTGAACGATTGAAGAAATATATGAAAACAATCCTCCTGGTGTGCATGATGATCAATGGAAGTGGCTAGTGGAGCAATGGGGAACACCGCAAGCTGCGGTATGCACTTTTATTATACAAAATATCCTATTTTTACTGCTTCCACTTACGGTATCATTAAAGTATGGGTGTATAAATGCATGATTTGATGAATGAGGCATAATGAACTTAGTTTTCCTATTCTCTCATATTTTTTCTCATTAATTTAAACAAATAGGCACAATCAGAAAAGGCGAAAGAATCCCGAACAAAGGTGAGTTATGCACACACTGCTGGTAGGACAGGATATGCAACCCTGAATGCACAGTTTGTAAGTATTACACATTAATCAATATGTAACTTATATTAATTATACTGCACTCATTGCTGAATATTGTTAACAACTAATTTTTTGTTGTATAATAGGCTGAGAAGGAAGGCCGTGAACCCTTGCGTTTGGAGCAGTTTAGATTTCAACATTTGTGCAAAGATGGGATGACAAATTGAGCGGTGAGGCGTGAGAACAAGCTTATGTAAGAAACAAATGTCTATTATTTATTTATATTTATTTTGACATCAATTTTTTTCAAAATAGATTTTTCTAATTAAAAGAAGCGTAGGATGAAGCATGCAAGAAGGTTAAAGAATCTATGCCAACACTTGAGAGTTCTTTTGCACCTCAAGATAATATTGCATTAGAAAATGAGGTTTATACACAATTGTTAAATACGAAAAGGATGGAATTATGTTGGGATATGGACGTGGGATGACCAAATCCAGGTTGTTTGGCTACTGGTTGATCACCCGAGGAAGCCAATCTACATCGACCATCGATACATTGATTGAAGAGATAAGCGCTAAACATGTCGAGCAAATACAAACAATTCAAGCGAACAAGTAGTTCGAGAGAAAACTCTACTCGAGGAAGCGAATCTCGATTTAAAGACGGAGGCCGCAGAGCGAGAAGCTCGTTTGATAATGAGGCGGAAGAAAGATTTATGAAATTGATGAAACTCAAGAGGCAAAGTTCATGAATATGATGGATGCTCGTGAGAAAAAGTATAAAGCTCTCATCAATGAGTGTATGGCAAAGGAATGTCAAGTAAGTTCAAGGTTTTCATAGAAAGCATATTAAGATCACTATTTTATAACTAGATTGTCAACAAGTTTGTTCTTGGTTTAATAGACATTGGCTCTTGTAATTGAATGCTAGGTTCTTATTTGGTGTCTTCATTGCTTGCTCAACTACTAATTCTTGGATGTATTGATGAAAATTCTTTATTTAGCTTCAATTTATGGTTCTTTGGTTAATATTAATAGTCTTCCCATGTGTTCATGTTGTTTCTCATTTAACTCGTATAAATAGAAAATGTACATTGGTATTTTTGCAATTGAATTTCAGAGTAGCGGACTCGATGATAAAGACTTCAGTTCGGATGATGATGAATGACGATTACTGCATATTATGTATTATATATATATATATATCTTATAGTGGTTGATGAATGCAGTTGTCCCATAATTTTTTGGTGTCATGGGAATCAAGTTGGCAACATATGTTTGCAACGTGTTGGCTGCTACATTAGGATTTTGTATAATTTTTGATATCATGGGAATCAAGTTGGCATGATGTTTGCAACGTGTTATTTCGCTTCTACTAGGATTTTGTATAATTTTTGATGTCATGTGAAATAGGTTGACAACATGTTCGCAACTTGTTGACTACTTCTATTAGGATTTTGTATATAAATTACTAATTTAATGATAATTTTGTATTTATATGATCATTTTTATGTTAATTAATTGTTCAATTACTATTGACTAAACTTTTCCAAACTCAATTCATACAAATTTGCTCATATTTCACTAAAATAGGCTCTTAAAAATCGGCAAAAATATCGTAAAAAACATTGGACATGAGACAAATATCTATCTCAACCTTTTTAAGTCGGGTTTCTTCCAACTTTTTTTCAGTTGCCTTAGAAAATGTCTATCCTAACCTTTTTAGGGTTGCAGTAAACGGGTCTATCCCGACATTTTTAACGTTGTCTTAGACGCATCAATACCAACGTTTTCTAAAAGTTGCCTTACACAGATTTTTCTTAACCATTTTAAGGTTACCTTAGATGAATCTATACCAACTTTTTTTTATTCCAACTTTTACAAAAGGTTGCCTTAGATATGGTCTATACCAACCTAATTAAAGTTGCCTTAGACAATTCTATCCCAATCTTTTTTAAAAGTCGCCTTAGACAAGGTTTATCCCAACCTTTTTTAAGGGTTGCCTTAGGCTGGTTTATCCCAACCTTTTTTAAGGGTTGCCTTAGGATGGTCTATACCAACACTTTTTAAGGGTTGCCTTAGGATGGTCTATACCAACCTTTTTTAAGGGTTACCTTAGGATGGTCTATACCAACCTTTTTTAAGGGTTACCTTAGTCTAGTCTATCCCAACTTTTTTTAAGGTTGCCTTAAACATGTCTATAACAACCTTTTCTAAAGGTTGGACTTGACTAGGTCTTTCCCAACCTTTTTTAAAGGTCGCCATTGACCAAACTTTTCACAACCCTTCATTAAGGGTCGGCTTATGTTGACTTATTGCGGCGCTTTTTCAAAAGCGTCATAATGCATATCTCAACCCACTATATACAACCATTTTGAAGCATCGGACGAAGCGTCATAAAACCTATGGCAACCTTTTTTGCGTCGTCTTATGTCAAAAAAACTGTCCCTATAGGACCTTTTTGTTGTAGTGAGTCTTAAGTTAATAGGTATAATTCATACCTCTAGTTTACTTACCTCTCCAAACTTAACCGTTTGTGCATAACATGTGATAATATACTTGTACATTTCCGTATACTTGATATCATAATTAATAGAAATCTTTTAAAGAACCTCATACCTACACACTTGTTAATAAAATTTAGTAACGTATCGCACACTTAGTGCCGTTACTTAACATTTCGCGTAACGTATCGCTCACATAGAGCTATTACTTAACATTTCTCGTAACGTATCGCTCACATAGAGCCGTTACTTTAACATTTCTCGTAACATATCGCTCACATAGAGCCGTTATTTAACATTTTTCGTAATGTATCGCTCACATAGAGCCGTTACTTTAATAATTCGTACACATAGTGCTTTATAACCAATTTCGCACAATTAGTCCCTTTCATAACTTGTTGTCCATTCGATTTGTATACAAATATAAATGAAAACCAATCCTTTGAATCACATACAATTACATACACCAAGATATATCCATAATATTCTCTATCCAAATATTATATCACATTCGCCAAATCTTTATCAAGCATCCGACCAATCCATTTGAAATCAATCACATTCAAGCCTAATATCCCACATAATTTAATTACATTATTAACATTCAAATGCCCTTTTCATGCAATTATGTTCAAGCTATAAACAATATCACATTCGCCAAATTCTTATCAAGCTCCATGACTCATTCAAGAATGTATATATTAACATACCTATCTTCTTATAGTAAAAGTTTGTATTGTAAAATAAAATTCAATTTAACTCAATTGCTTAAATCTTACCTCGAAAGTTGACAAATTAAGCTTTAAGCTACTCGTTTAGTTTGGCCTTTCCCGATCCAATTCCTTTTCCGTTTGTTCTTGATCTAAATGGTTACAAATTAAACCCATTCAAATACATTTCTATTCAATTTAATCCACAACACATAATTACACAAATTGCCATTTTACCCCAATATTTACATTGTTTACAATTTAGTCCATATAGCCCAAAACACAAAATATTAAGAATTTAACCATATCCAACAAGGGTCGAATATTCATTACTCTTCTATCAACTCATTTCTTCAATTATTTTGCTATTTAACCCTTTCAAAAATTTTCTTTTTACAAAATCATCCCTATACCAAGTTTCAAATAGAAATCCAAAGAAAAATCTTGTTAATCTAGCATAGCTAATATTCTATTCTATCATTAACTATCCAAACATCAAATTTCGGTTATGGCTAGATAGATTTCATGGCAACAACCTCAAAAATGCTAAGATTAACAAAAACCAAGTTCATTTACTCACCTTATGAGAACATGCAAGGACCAATATTTTGAGAGCTCAAACCCCTCTCTTCTTCTTTTTGTTTCGGTGATAAAAGGAGAAGATGATGATGATTCCCTCTTTTGTTTTTCTTATTCTCAGTCACTAGAAAGAAAGATGAACACACTTGCTTTTCTTTTATTATTAATTCATTTATCACCTTTTTTTTTATTACCTAGTGACATGTAATATAGTAATAAATAATTATGTTACTATTACATGCAAATGATGGCCGGCCACTAGGCTTAATCTTTTGGCAAATTTACACTTTTAATACCTCAATCTCAAAAGCCATCTCCAATTTAGTACTAACACATTCTGCCACCAATTTTTCATTTTATGCAATTAAACCCCCCTTTTACAATTAACCACTAAAACAATTAAGTTTTAATACGAAAATTTCACACACACAAATTCACATATAATAAGCAGTTAATATAACATAAAATTATTATTTCGATTCGGATTCGTGGTCCTGAAACCACCATTCCGATTAGGGCTAAATTCGGGTTGTTACATAATTATAATCATACTCACTTTCTTTGCTCAAATTCATATTCATCGCAACATACCTGATTCGAATGCATATTCATATACTCATTTATTTCTCGGAATGCTCATTGAATCATTCAGAATCAAATAGGATACTTGGAGAGCTCCGAAAACGTCCCAGACGTGGTCTTACATGAAATCAATATCGATGCCACTATCCCAGACAGGGTCTTACACGAAATCAAATACAATGCCGATGCCCCAGACACGGTCTTACACGTAAATCTCAAATCGGTGGCAACGTCCTAGACGTTGTCTTACAAGATAACACATATCAAAATCCTATGTCATGACATATGTATCCCAACTATTTCTAAGGTTCGTACGGGGCTTTCGGACGTCGAAACTCGATCATTTCAGGCTTGTAAATATTGTTCCTTTCTCAATTAATTTCACATATTATATACACAAGTAATAATTCAATTCGCACTATAAAATGAATACAATAGAATTAATCGACATTTATTTACTTATGAACTTACCTCGACGGATGACAATGAATAGGAACGACTAATCGATAACTTTCGATTTTCCGATCCAAATCGATTTCCACTTTTGCCAATCTAATTAATATCAAAATTAACTTAATTATTTAAAATTTCATTCAATTTCCATTCAAGAACATATAAATGGAAATTTGCATTTTAGCCCCTAACATTTTGCATTTTCTCAATTTAGTCCTTATTTCAAAATACTCAAAATTTCACTAAAACATTGTTAGGCCAAATTCTACCCATACTACTAGCAGCCCATATTTTTATTTCATTCACACATTTAACCTTGAATTTTACACTTTTCTCAATTTATTCCTTAATACACATTTTTATCAAAATCACTTAATTAAACATAATAATCTATCAACAAAATTTATATTTCATCATCAAACCACAAAACATCAAGCTAACATCAATGGCAAATATCAAATTCATCATCAATTCTAAAATTAAAGGATGAGTTTATTAGTATTCAAAGCAACGATCTCAAAAACATAAAAATTATCGAAAACCTAGCAAAATTCATACCTCAATTTGAGCTTCAAAGTGCCGAATCTTTAAAGCTTTCAAATGTTTCTTTTTCTCTTCCTTGTTTGGCCAAAAGATGAACATAATGGCCATTTTTTGTTTTTGTTTTATTTTATTTCTTATTAATATGTCATTTTACCTTTTTAACCTTAATGAAATTATACAAAAACTTAAAAATGGTTGTCCACCACCGTCCATTCCATCATTTAATGGCCTAATTTCATTTTAAGGCCTCCACATTAAAAGAACATAGCAATATAGCAATTTAACAAATAGCAAGTCACTTTTTCATTTTACGCGATTAAGTCTTTGTATAAAATCGGGCCTAATTTCATTTTAAGGCCTCCACATTAAAAGAACATAGCAATATAGCAATTTAACAAATAGCAAGTCACTTTTTCATTTTACGCGATTAAGTCTTTGTATAAAATCGAGCACACAACGATAAAATTTTCACACGAAACTTTCACATATTAATTCACATATTGTAAACACCAAAATAATATTAAAATATTTTTACTCGGTTTATGGTCCAAAACTACTTTATTACGACTAGGGTCTAAACCGAATTTGTTACATTATAAATGATTTGATCCGGAAAAAATTTATATAAAACAATAAATATCTAAATTCAAGCCTACCAAAAAAATTCACATTAAAGAATAACATCCCGTGTGCATGTATGTATGGTATCAACATATACACACATAAGTGTATATATATATATATATAATTATATTAACATTTTAGTATTTTTCATGTTTGTTTGATGGTTCATATTTAATGTTTTTCTTTTAAACAATGTTGTCTTTAAGATTTGAACTTACATCTCTCTTTAAGAATGAAATATACATTATATTATATGCAACGCTTGTTAGTAACTATGATGTTATTTTAGATTAATGGAAAGATAATGTAAATTAAGCATGATATTTTATTATAGACTTAATTAATTTTTTATTTTTTATAAATATATTTTAACATTTAGACCTTAATGTTATTCACGATTCAAATAACTAAGATTCTTAAAAAAAATTAATTTTTAAAATTTTAGTTTTAGTGTATGAATTTGATAGATAAAATTTTATTATCGATCTCGTGATATGTGTTTAATTTGATCATTTTCAATCTTTATATTTTACAAATTCAGTATTATGATAGTCATTAAATTTTTAATTAAAATAAACTTATCTTTTATAAATATTATACTAAAATAGTACGCTGACATAATATTTAACACATGATAATATATTTGTAAGTAATAGAATTTAACTTAAATAACTTAATTGTGTAAACATCATAACTTGCAAATGTGAATCAGTTTGTACATAACCATTGTACAGTGATAAAAGATTCTGGAAACTAGAATGAGTTTTAGTGTCTATTTTCAATATTGTTGATTTTGTTCTGACTTTGTGTTGTAAGTGAGAATCTTGTTGGTGGTAATGGTAAGAACTTAGGAGAAAACCAATATCTGTAGCAATGACAATAGCATTATTATAATTTCCGGCTGCTCAGAACTTTTAACTCCTGTGTATAGTTGAATCAAATTTGGGGTTTGTTTGTTTGAATGAAAACATTTTCTAGAAAATGATTTCCGGAAAATAGTATACTTTTCCGAAAAAATGTAATATTTTTCTAATGATTTTATGTAAAACATTTTATTAACTCGAAATTTTATTATACACTCTAATAAATCAATCTTGCTCTGAAATGTTTCACAAATTGTGTAAAGATCATCACTTGCAATGTGGATCAGTTGTACATAACCATTGCACAGTGATAAAAGATTGTGGAAACTAGAATGAGGTTTAGAGTCTATTTTCAATATTGTTGATTTTGTTCTGACTTGTGTAGCTTGTTGATCTTGACCTTAGCAACTTCTTGATCTTTTTTGTGGTGATGTTAAGAAATTAGGGGAAAACCAATATTGCTTGTGAATTTTAAAGCAGGGGCATTTGTATGAACAACTAAACATGAGTTGAGAATAAAAGGAATTGAAATAAATATTAAGGTGATTTAATGGCATTGATTTACGTGTGTTGAGTAATAAAGGGTTGATGTTTATATAACGGAGGGTAGTGATTTCAGCCTAACCGCAACCGTCCTTGTACAGTCCTTACAAAGAATGCTCCTCAGTGCAGCAGGTGGTGGATTCAGCAGCCTGCTTAGGCCAAACGCATTGGCTTCCCGGACAATGTGATGTATCTTGACCTTTCTTTGCCGATTCTAAAGAACTCGAATTGTGCGATATACTCTGCTTAGCAGCAGACTCATCAATATGATGCGGACAGCAGCAGCACTGTCGCTCTCAATCTCCACACGCCTAAAGCCTTGGATCCAAAGAAGATTCATACCGTCCAAAATGAGCCACAATTCAGCTTCAAGCTGCGAGCAACATCCCATATTTCTAGTATACTCCCACAACCACGATCCATTCCACTGTGTATCAATGAATTTATTTTGTTTTCAACCCGGCCTAACATGAATTTCAATTAAATATTTTTAAAATAATTTTATTTAAATTTAATTATAAAATAAATAGATAATAATATAAAATTATATATTTTACTATTTTAATATTGTAAATTATTAAAATGAAATAAAGATGCAATAAATTCTATTTTGGGTAAATTACACTAATAGTCACTAACTTTGGGGTGGTGACAAAACAATCATTTAGATTTCATTTCAGTCACTCAACTTTAGAAAAATAATAAAACAATCACTAACGTTATAAAAAACTGACAAATCAGCCCTTTGTTAACATTTTCTGTTATTGTCTTAACAGGAACTAGTTGATGTGGACAAGTAACTTGCCACGTTGAAAACCAATTAGCTGACGTGGCATATTGACATGGGATTTACCTAAAATTAGGCCCAGAATGGGAAAAAAATTGGGAAAAAAATTTTGGCAGACGGAACCTAGAAAAGCTCTTAGCTATCCTGAAGCATGATTTCCGTAGTAGTGAAAATTGAAAATCGACAGCTAAAATGTCGAGTTTGGCATCAAAACAATTGATTGGGCTAATGTTAAGGAGATCCCATCACAACCCGTTCATCGGCATCAGTTTAGTTGGAGCTCCTGCTTGTGGCGATGTTATGAAGCTTCAAATCAAAATCGACGACAAAACAACAAAAATCAGCAAAAACAAAATACCAAATAGCAAGCATCCAAAATCAAACCAGCAAAAAAAGAGCAAGAATTCCAAATTGGCTTGCATCAAAAGAAGAAAGTAAAAAAAAAAAAAAACTAAAAAAGAAGATAATCAAAAGAGAAGAAACCCACACCCATTTTGGGTTTTGCGATTGAGAACTAAAGCCAGTTCGATGATCTGAGTGGTTAAGAGTCATGGTTGGTCGAAGAAAAGCTGTGGCCGGAATATGGTGGTGATCAGATGGTGGACGGTGAAAATCTATTGAAGCCTTGTTCGAAGCTTTAAGTTTTTAATCTTGGGATTTTAAGGCTTATTGGGAAATCTAAACCTGAGATTTGAGAAGAGGAAAAGAGGAGCCATTTAGTGATGAAGATTGGCGGAGAAGGCCATGAACTATGGTGACCAGAGTTAAGAAAGAGAGAAGAAAAAAGGGGATGAGATTCAACAGATAACATGAACCGAGTGGTGACTCTACCTTGGAGGAACAAAACTAAGGTATGTCCATTTCTTCTTCTTCTTCTTCTTCTTCTTCTTCTTCTTCTTCTTCTCATTTTTTTCTTTTTTTTTTTCTCTGCTTGACTAGGGCTATGGGTTGTTTAAATGATAGCTAACCCTCCATTAAATACCATGTCACTTTTCCGTTAAATCAGAATGAAAATAGTTAAAAGGACTATTTTGTTATTTTTGAAAGTTGAGTGATTAAATTGAAATCGAGTGTTTATTTTTCAACTACATCAAAGTTGAGTGATTTGTTGGTATAATTTACCTTCTATTTTCCCCAAAGATTACACCTTTATTTTCTTCTTAACCAAAATGAGGTAAAATAATATATTTGCTTGTTTTAGAAAATGAAAATGATAATGCACATTACATTCCAAGGAGATATGCAAATTCGAACTTTGGAGACAATATTGTTAGGAGGGCGGTTAAGAGCTCGAACATGAACTAAAAATGTACATGAATAATACCAAAAAACTAATATTTACTTTATTGCATTTATCAATCAATATAATTTAGTATTAAAAATTAATTTCTCAATAGTGCAGCAGTGCAACTCAAATTTATGGGAAAGAAGTCATGCACGAGGCATCTGAAGCTGAAGCTATTGTTAAAATTGAGGTTGAGTCATTGAGATAAATTTTATAATTGTTCTGATTTGATGAAAGTTGTTAGCTTTGATGTCCCAAGCTTTTGATATAACAACATTTAAGATAACGTTATCATATGATAAAATGGTGAAATAAAATGAATTTATTAAGTTATTATAATTTTTTGAAAAAGTTGAGACTAAAAAGGGTTAAAGGAAGTGAACTTGTAAAAGAAAAATTATAACAATCAAAATATAGTAAAATTTGCTTTCAGGTAATCCTAAATTTCATCAACCGAATACATGAATCTTTCACTCCAAGCAAATGAACCAAACAATGTATTTTGCATTCCATCTGTAATACTTCATTTTCATAATTTTATTACGAAACATAATCCAAGATTCGACAAATCAAATGCACCGCTAGTGGTTTATGTTAGATTTTCTATTTATTACTTTTAATTTGAATATTATAATTTAGAGCGCAAGTATAAAATACAATACAAACATAATATAGTCAATAAATATGATCTTAGATTATGGCATACTTAGGATGTGGTTGAAAGAAATTATATAACAAATATAAATATTTTTAAAATAATATAAAAACAAATCAAACTTGTGTTGAAATCATAAAATTTAAATGTTAAATATCATGGTGTTTTGGGTTTGAATCCCATCAAATGAATTTTCTAGATTTTACTAATTTAAAATGACAAAATGACCTCATAATAATATTGGTTATTTTATAAAATAATCAATAAAATCTAATTTAAATTAAAATTATGTAGCTAAGTGAGTATCTTTATACTTTCTAGGTCATAAAATTTTAAAACGTTACAAAAATACATGTAATATATTTAATTGATACATACAACTAAACTCGAGCATCGCACGAGATAAAAAAATAGTTATAATCTACCATAAAATTAGTTACTCGTTTAGGGTGTAAGCTTACATATATCATTAATATGAGCTGGATACGTTGCCAGGCTCTCTTTAAAATCGATTTTCCCCGAAATATTACGAAACTCGGACTAAAATGCAAAACAATTTAATTTTATATTTTAATTTTTGACATAATTTTGTATCTAAACTTTTATAATAAAAATTTAATCTGAGTTGGGCTCGGGTTTAGATTTTATAATTTGAACTAGACTTGAGTAAATTTTAGGCTTATTTTTGGGTTAAACAGAACCTAGACCTAAAAAGCGGGCCTAAAATTTTGTTGAGACTGATTCGAACTTGATGCGCCAATGATGACTTCTACTTCCCCTCTCTCTTATTTTCCTCTCACATTTCAACAACACCTCAATACAATATTCATGTATTTACTTTTCATATATATTATAAATGATTTGATCCGGAAAAAAATTTATATAAAACAATAAATATTTAAATTCAAGCCTATCAAAAAAATACACACACACATATTAACTTTTTAGTATTTTTCATGTTTGTTTGATGGTTCATATTTGATGTTCTTCTTCTAAACAATGTTGTCTTCAAGATTTTAACTTACATCTCTCTTTAAGAATGTAATATGCATTATATTATACGCAACGCTTGCTAGTAACTATGATCTTATTTTGGATTAATGGAAAGATAAGGTAAATTAAGCATGATATTTTATTAGAGACTTAATTATTTTTATTTTTAAATATAAAATATACCAAAAAATTAAAAATTACTAATTGGGTGATTTCTAAAAAGTTATGGAAAAGGGCCGTTTCCTACAAAGCGTGTCCACTCAACGCATTTATGGGGAAATGCGAATAGCAAAGCGCCTTTAAGGGCGCTTTAGCCCCTAACTGTAAAAAAAAAAGGTCAAATTTTTTTGACCGTTGGGGCCCCAACGGTAAAAAAAACCTATAAAAACCCCCAACCCTTTTATTTTTTTCACACTTTAATCCTTACTCAAATTCCTCTCAAATTCCTCTTAAAGTCCTTCAAACTTCCTCTAAAATTTTGAAATAGTCCTTTACTATTTACAAAAAAGCCCTTTTTAATTTTTTTAATATATTTTTTGGAAAATTTTAAAATTTTCGATCGTATTACAATGGCCGAGGAATTACTTCGTCTAGACAACAAGCACATCTCCGTCGATCAAATGCAAATGGTAAGTTTTAATTTTAATTTTCCAATATTATTTAATATTTTTTACAATTATGCAATTTTAATTATTTTTATTTTATAATTTTTTAAGCGATCAGAGATCGGTGTTGCAATGTTATATTCGCAATATGCATGGTCCCCCATCGCCGTTGATTGAGAATTACTTGCGGGAAGCGGGTTTTTGACACGTGGCCATGATAGGCCGGGGGTTCAAGTTGGAGCCGCCTTTGATCGGTCGCGTTGATAGAGAGGTGGAGACTGAGGCGCGACACTTTCCATCTTCCATGTGGAGAGTGTATCATCACTCTGGAAGATGTGCGATTGCGATTAGGATTCTGGTGGGCGCGACGGTGAGTCACCGGTCCGTAACCGGTGATTGGGGAGCCGTATACTACGCTTCGGTGCCATTCGGATAACATTCAAGAAGCTCGGATCGAGATGGCTCTGTTACGAGACACATTCCGGAGCCGAATGAGGGTTCGACCGAAATAGAAAGAATACGGTATGCTCAGGCATACATTCTTCAGATAATTGGAGGCTATCTGATGCCGGACCTTTCTAGGAACCTCGTACACTTGAGATGGTCTTTGAAACTTGTTGATTTGACGAGCAACGGTGAATTGAGTTGGGGTCTCTTTGTGCTATCGAGGTTGTATCGGAGATGTGCGAGGCGACGCAAATGAGTAAAGCGAAAAATCGGAGGTTGCCTATCACTACTGCAGTCATGGGCACGGTTTCAATTTCTATTTTTACGTCCTCGACTCGACCACCCATATTCATTCCCACTGTTAACGAGGTAAATTTAATGTTATATTTTACAATTATTACGTACATTTTTAGTATAATTGTATGCTAAAAATTTATTTAATTAGGTGAAACCATTCGGCGAGTTATGCTGGAATACCTACCGCACTTGAAGATATACGGCTTCTATTGGACCAACGGTCGGAATCACAAGTAAGTTCCGAATTTCGTATTTATAATTTAGTATATCGTATTTAGTGTTTAGTATTATGTATATAACTAATATTTTTGTAATGTTAATATAGTTTCAATGGACACCGTACGAGGATCCGGCAATTCTAGCAGTAATTCCGGAGGAGTTCTTGCAAAATCCAAACTGTTGGCACGTGAAGGTCCCATTGATCACCAATGCGACCATGGAGATGCGCCAGTCAGATCGGGTTCTGCGACAATTTGGATTCTGGCAACCGATTCTCGTGCCACCTGAGGTGCTCGATGATGAGCACAAAGTGGACTTACGGTAGTTGCACATGGATTGGCCAAGATTTTGGTCAGCACATATCGAGACGTGGGAGAACCGATATGACTATTTACCTATCCGAGAACCGATCCTCGTTCTCGAGTTAGTGTGCATGCCGAAATACATGCCATGGTTTAGATCCATGGTAAGTATTTGTTGTCCGGAAGAAGAAGCGGCGACAACCGTCAACAAAGGAACGTCGGGGCCCTTTAAATCCAAGGAGAAGGGTGATGAGGCAGGGCCATCAA